>VZTM01009444.1:11937-58271 GCA_013400555.1 Jacana jacana | reverse complement strand
TTGGCCTTCTTGGCCACCTGGGCACACTGCTGGCTCATGTTCAGCCTCCTGTCGACCAGCACCCCCAGGTCCTTTTCTGCCAGGCAGCTCTCCAGCCACACTGCCCCAAGCCTGTAGCGATGCATGGGGTTGGTGTGGCCCAAGTGCAGGACCTGGCACTTGGCCTCGTTGAAGGCCATGCCATTAACACTGGCCTATCTATCCAGTCTATCCAAGTCCCTCTGTAGAGCTTCCCTGTCCTCAAGCAGATCAACACTCCCACCCAACTTAGTGTCATCTGCGAACTTACTAATAGTGTTTTCTATGTCCTTATCTATATCATTGATGAAAATATTAAAAAGGAAAGGCCCCAATACTGAGCCCTGAGGAACACCACTTGTGACCGGCCGCCAGCTGGATTTAACTCCATTGAGCACCAAAACTCCATTGAGGTACCTGCTTGCAGGCAAGCGTGACGGCGGCGTTCGGATTGCGGATTTTGTGCCCCTCGTCCAGGATGACGTAGTGCCAGTCGTAGCTGTGGATGACGTCCTGCATCAGCCGGATGTAGGAATAGGAGGTAATTAAAATTCCATGGCACGAAGCCATGTCACGGATTAGTTTCGCCTGGAAGCAAAAAGGGGGGTATTTTGTCAGTGGAAGCGAGACAGAAGCCGCGGAGCTACAGGTTCTCCGCGCAAGGCACGGACAAAAAGTACTTGACAAAGCAAATATACAATTTACTTCGCAAAGAAAATATAGAAAATAAGTGTAGGCGAGACTCTGGTTCCATGATTCTTAGCTCATCTGTGAGAGAACGAGCCATTGAGGTGTATAACACATCACAGCTTGATCTCCATTGGATTTTTTCTTTCTACATTTTCAGGCATGGTCTGAAACACAAAGACTGTATTTGATTTAAATAACTGGCTTTTTCACGTTCTCCTCCCTTCACCTCACAAGCCCAGCTTTGTGCACTGCGTGAGGGATCTGTAGCGTTAGAGGGAAATTAAATGAGTGTAAAACTGAAAAACAATCTACTTGGTTAATCCCAAAGCCTTCTCCAACCTCTCATTAATAGGATCAATATATTTGTTATTAATCTTTGAACATTGTGCCTCTCTTCTAAGTTACATTATAGAATCCTAGAATCATTCAGGTTGGAAGAGACCCTTGGGATCATCCAGTCCAACCATCAGCCCCACTCTACAAAGTTCTCCCCTACACCAGATCCCTCAACACCACATCCAATCTACTCTGAAACACAGTCAGGGATGGGGACTCCACCCCCTCCCTGGGCAGCCCAGTCCAGGCTCTGACCACTCTTGCTGGGAAGAATTCTTTCCTAACGTTCAGCCTAAACCCACCCTGCTGCAGCCTGAAGCCATTCCTTAAGTTTTTACTGGCCTTTATAGCTGGAAATTACATAGAGTAGGGACAGTCTATACCACCATCCACATCATCCCCAGTAGCCAACACCCATCTTTCTTGCACTTATCCTTCATGTATAAATCCAGACGACTGAAACAGAAGCTGATGGTCTGGGAGGCGATTCTGGATGAAACCATCACACTCAGTATCAAAGAAAACAAACAAAACAACCCTAAAGAGTAGAAGCAGCACAGAATTTGCTAAAGGAAAGACAAAGCCCTTATTGCTAGAAGTGCCTTTCAGGAAAAAAAATCCAAACCCAAAACCAAACAACTCAAAAAAAAATAATCAAGCCAAACCCAGTAAAAACAAAAGGGAAAAATCCATCTCAAAGACCAGATGGTGTTAAAAATCCACAATCTCTTATTGTAGAAATTCTTGCTCAGACTTGGCCCAAGATTCAAAAAGCAGTTTTGCATTTAACCCTTCAAGAATCTGTACTTTCTGGTTTCCACCCCCTGATGAAGCCAGGACACCTCAGTGAATGCTGACATCCCGGCTCTCAAGAGCGTACGCGACCTCTGGAACAATTGGGGCTGGGGACAGAGGAGGATTTTTAGGACATCCAAAGCTTAATTCCACCTGGCCCTGTCGCCTTTGGTCTGCAGCCGGGTCCCAGAGTCTCAGCAAGGGCCTCTCATGGAATATCGTAGCCATCTCCACCCAAACACTTAAGACAAATCATCTCGGGCGACTTCAAATTAAAAGCTTGTAAAATATGTAACCTCTCCTAGTTTTTGCAATTAATAGGGTATGTCTGCAATTAGCCTGACTTAGAGAATGCTGCACTGTTGTCATTAAAAGATGTTTTGTGAAAGTGCTGCTGTTATTATGGAGGCTCAAGAGACCAATCCCTCCTAGAGGGCAACCAGTGGACTAGTAGAAAACAACAGCCATAAATCACGTTGTCAGGTAGCGGAGAGAACAGAAGTGAAACACAGGCACATGAAGGCCATTCCCTGTAAACACACCACAGCACAATCCTAGTCAGGATTTACCGAACTTGTAATTAATTAAAGTTTTCCTTCAAGCTAAATTTTTAATAAACAAGGATTTGTGCTGACAAGGAAGAAACACACCACCACAATTTTATCAACTCGCGCTACAACGGTGTCGTTAACTCCTTGCACTGCACTGGGTGCTTTCTCCCATTGCTTCAGCCACAGCTCTGGCAATAACTGTCAATACTTTGAAATACAGTAACAGATTTAATATTGGGTACACCACAGTTTAGGGGAGGCTGTGACACTGCAGAATTTAGGCTGCTCTATTATGTATTTTTTTTAATCCACAATTCCTGCTGGGTTAGACTGGGGCACGTTTAATTGTCTCCTCCCTCCCTCCAGGAAAAGCACCACAATTAAATGCTTCAACTGACACCATCTACCCGTTTGACACTGTCCTGCACAGCACCCTGGGCTCTAAATGGGTGGGACACGGAGTTGATGGCTGGACCAGTTGGGGGGATCAGGAAGGTCGCACCCAAAGGGTTGTGGTCAACGGCTTGGTGTCCAAATGGAAACCAGTGACGAGTGGTGTTCCTCAGGGTTTAGTACTGGGGCTGGTGCTGTTCAACAGCTCTGCTGGTGACAGGGACAGTGGGATCAAAGGCTCTTTCACAGGCTTTTACAGAACGAGCTGCAATATCACGTTTCACCATGAACAACCTGCAGGTCAACTGCTACAGGACAACACATTCCTCAAATTCCATTACATCTTTGCTATTTGATGTCCAGTTAATTTGAGGGACAATTATGGTCTTCCACTGGCCCAGACCATTCTAACCTCTGGCAGCCTAGAGGCTGAAGTGAAGTTTCTTGCTCCAAAGCAGGTAACAACTGGGCTATTGGCCATGTCAGATTAATCTCTATCACAGAGTAAATTTCTGTTCTGATGCAGTCTAATCACAATTTCTTTGTTAATTTCTTAGATTTCTTAAATAAACCAAGTTCATGCTTTATGGCAGAGCCCCAGGGCAGGATGAGCTGCGCCCTGCACCAGTATTATAAAGTTAATACAAGCAAAAAGCAGCCTCCTGCTTGTTTATTTTGAGGGGTTTTGTTTGTTTGGGTTCTTTTTAACCTTAACTCTAGTCACAAGCCTGCTCTTCTGTGCTTAAGAAGTGACACTTGTTTCATGCACACTGTCACAGCCCTCAGACAACAGGGCATTAGGGCAGAATTGGAGAAGGGAGCCGATCTAAAGCGATCATACCATATACAAAATCCCTAGTTTTAGGTTCCCAGGTAAGTGTTAGTGGGAGGACAATGGAAAGGCAGAGCCCTGAAAACCTGACCCTTCCTGCAGAAGGAAAAACTTGAGCCAGTCTGTCAAACCTGTTAATTAACAAATACCCCCAAATAAGCGCCCGCGATTTAATTTTGGAAGGCTCAGGAGCCCATTATTGAGGTCAACAACTTTTAGGGCTTGAAAACATCCCAAGTTAATTGAAGAACAGGAAGCTCTTAGCACATTAGAGTGTGCTATTCCTTTTTGGCCACATACTGTAACTGCATCAATTACCTCCAAACACGTTTAATCAAGTGCAATTAAGCACCGTATCATTTTAATGTTATTACAAGAAATTCAATAAATATTTCAAGAGAAATTGAAAAACGCTTTGCTGAATCCAGAAATAAAAAATATCCATTTGAGCATCTGAAAGGTGAGGCCAAGGGAAAACAAAAATCTAAGTTACCCTTGTTTTCTTCCTGCAAGGCTTCTCAAGCAAGAAACCTGTTATTATGCTTAATTTATTCAGGTGATGTCAGACTATGTCATAATATAAACGTACTTCAGGTCACTCATCGCCTTTTTGACCAGTTTTCTAACAAATCTGGGCAGCCCAAGCCTTCACAGAAACATTCAGGAACGTTTATCTCATTTTGGCTAGCGAGAAAAAGAAAAAAAAAATAAAAAAGAAGAAATAAAATCCAAGAGAGGCTCCTGGGATTACCTTTTTGTCGGTGTAAGAGCCAGTTTCATGGAGAACTGCGACTCTAAACGGAGGCCACCAAGTGTGGAGCTCTTTTACCCACTGGTGCATCACAGTAGCTGGACAAACAATTACTGTTGGACCCAATCCCTGGTACCTAAAATAAAGTATCCAAGAAAAAAAGCCCATGTTTAAGATGAAATAAATACAGTGTATTTAGCAGCTCATTAAAATACACACATATTAGGAAGAGGAGGCTGAGGGGAGACCTCACCCCTCTCTACCACTGCTTGAAAGGGCATTGGAGAGAGGTTGGTGCTGGTCTCTTCTCACGGGCAATGAGCGATAGAAGGAGAGGGAATGGCTGCAAGCTGCAGCAGGGTAGGGTTAGGCTGGCCATGAGGCAAGAATTCTTCCCAGCAAGAGTGGTCAGTCAGTGGAACGGGCTGCCCAGGGAGGGGGTGGAGTCCCCATCCCTGACTGTGTTTCACAGTCAATGAGACGTGGTGTTGGGGGATCTGGTGTAGGGGAGAACTTTGTAAAGTGGGGCTGATGGTTGGACTCCATGATCCCAAGGGTCTCTTCCAACCTGAAGGATTCTACGATATGCTTTATAATTCAAGTGGAATCTGAGAGCTATGGAAATTAACGGGCACTTTATGGTTCTGGAGATCTGTTTTTGAAAGGAGATGAAGGGGTCCTGCTCTAAGAACTGATCCACTGCACGGTTAATGAATGTATCTCTCAAGATCAACACAGACATAGAAAAGCTCTAAACAATAAGACATGGGGGAACTTCCTCCTGTGGCAACACAAAACAGGTCGCAGTGACTGCATTTTCTATACAAGAAAAGAAATTAGTAGGAAACAGCTATTTCATTGCTTCTGTTAAAAAGAATGTGTAGCTGGAGTGTTCCAAATAGACTTACACACAGGTGTTCTGCTTCATGTTGGGAATAGCCTGTGCTATTATCACTCTAATTCACAAATAAGCAGCAGAATATATCATCTGTGCAAGCTGAGGTCTGAGCTGGGCTCAAACTGTTTCAAAAGTTTCCTGAGGGAGCTGGGGTTCTTCAGCCTGGAGAAGAGAAGGCTCTGGGGAGACCTTAGAGCCCCTTCCAGTACCTGAAGGGGCTAGAGGAGAGCTGGAGAGGGACTCTTTGTCAGGAAGTGTAGTGACAGGACAAGGGGTAATGGCTTTAAATTGGAAGAGGGGAGATTGAGATGAGATATCAGAAATAAATTCATTGCTGGAGGGTGGTGAGAGCCTGGCCCAGGTTGCCCAGAGAAGCTGTGGGTGCCCCATCCCTGGAGGGGTTCAAGGCCAGGCTGGATGGGGCTTGGAGCAACCTGCTCTGGTGGGAGGTGTCCCTGCCCAGGGCAGGGGGGTGGAACTTCAAGGTCCCTTGATCTTCAAGGTCCCTTCCAACTCTAACCATTCTATGTGTATGTTTTCATGATCAGGAATAGAACCATAGGATTGTTCCTGAGAATTACTGAGGATGGTGGAAACAAAGTCTTTCTGTGTGTTAAAGCTGAGAAGAGAAAAAAAAAAATCTCTCTCACACCAGCCAAACAAGAAACATTACCATCACAAATACCAACAATCCTAGAGGAAACAGCCTACCTCGGGGTTACTAGTAGTTACTTTTCAAATACATTTGCTCTTTGCAAACAAAGGGAAAGGCTACAGTTACCAGGTACTGAGCTGTGTGTGACCAACTGCTTACTGTTCAAGTGATAATAATAAACAATTCAGAAGATCTCAGGATACATTCACAACCACCTACATATAACAGTAAAGAAGGATTTGCCAGGCACCAGTGACACCCTGCTTTAAAAAACCCCAACTGTTATGCCTTCAGAAACTGCTGACATTAAGAAATAATATTCTTTATTAAAAGCTTATACCTAGGCAGAATGACAACCTGGATATTGCTTATCTCTTTCATTGTGAAAAAAAGAAAATAACAACCTTACCTTGTCTACCTAAAAAACTGCAGCCATCCAAGCTGAAGTTAGAAGTTAGCTGGAGATGTAAAAACCAGCTTAAACTAATGCTACGAACCCAAATAACCTCTGCTTCTGCTCTTAAAAATACCATACAAAACAAGCCAACTACTCTTAAGAGTATCTACAAAAAAGTCAACTTTTCCAGGACACCTGAGTTGCTCATTCTTCATTCTCCACTAGCCAACATTTTACTCTTCTCCTGAGAGCTGTCGTTTATTTATATAAAAAGTCATTCTAACTTCTTCCCTGCTGGAGGACAGACAGCAATTCTTGTCTCTTTAAAGCATTCCTTTACAATTCACTTACATGCTGAATGTCATTCAAATATACCTCGATGTAAGGTTAATTATTTTTGTTTAATGTAGTACTCTGATATTTGCTTAATTGCATGTAGCAATGTACATCATGTAAGCAAGCCAACAGAACCAGAAAAATCAAGCATTAAGTATTATTCACGCCCACATTTGTAAATCCAAGGCCACCACCAGGGATGTTTTCTGGTAATTTCACCCACAAAGAAGGACTTTTAAAGCACACCTAACAAAAAAGCGTAGGAGATCTTGTAAGAAAGAAAGGCTGGTCACTCTAACAAGGTTTTGAAAAGCAGCAGCAACAACAACAAAAAGCAGTAGATGGCAATTCCTCTGTAGAAGTCAGTGCTTTTACTATTACTACTATTTTTTTGGCACGGGTAATTCCCCACCGACCAGAAACCCTGACTTTCACAGCAAATCGGCTCGTTGCTTCCTGTAAAGCACTTACCTGGTGGCTCGCCAGGACAACTATTTTAATGTAAAATTTAATAAATGGAACTAAAGGTATTACATCTAATTTAAAATTCCATATTGTGTAAACTATTGATATTAATGTAATTGAGTTTGTAAACAATCCATTTGTGGAAGGTAACCTTAGACACTGTATTGACCCAAAATATCTAGCGTGGCTCATCTGCAGAACGAAGCATCAATGCCTGGAATTCATTAAAAGTGTTACATGTTTAATTTTTCCTGCCCTACAGCTCCATTGTCTCGTAAAATTTTTCCTTTGATGTCCCCCACTAAAAGAATTAAAGGAATATTGTAATTGAAATGTCATTAATAATTCACAGGACCCTCCTCCACCAGCAATACAGCTGATGAAATATTAATTGAGCTCCACAGACTGACAGTCTGCGGAGAAAGCACTTGCCTGTAATTTGAACCACGAGTCCTGATCTTGCTGTAGCTCAGACCTGCCAAAAAGGCAATTATCTGGATGGTTTTGCCCAATCCCATCTCGTCTCCCAGGATTCCTCCCGCCTGCTGGCAGTGCAATTCCCACAGCCACCTCACACCTGTCTGCTGGTACCTACCAGGAGGGGAAAAAAAACACCAAAATAAGATGATGGCAAATGTTTGATAATTGTAACAGAAAGTACTCATCAATTAATCATTTCAGGCTCTCACACTCGTCCCAGTATCACGCTGGATGTGTGTTTCACACCAGTGCTGTGCTTACCAGGTCATGCATTTTTGATGCGCTCAGACACGACGCGCGACTTTTCCTCCTTCACGCAAAGCTAAAACGTTTCTAATTAAACTGATAGTCCTGGTGATCAGCAGGTATTTTATTCCATGTCTCTTTTAAGCCTTAAAAGCAACTACTCTAACCAAGCATTATCTTTTCAGAACAAAAAGACAACACGTAAAGGTGCAGTGAATTGGATCACTTGGAATATATACCTTGAACCGACGGTAAAACTTGACTCCTGAGTGGTACAGACTTTATACTCCACTGGGAAACCCCAGCACATTTGCCAAAGCATGCCTTTTTTTAACTAAAATTCATTTAATAACATTTCACCTCTTTCAATGAAGAAAAAGAAAAAGCAAGCCAGAAAGGCCAAATCTTTTGGAAGGCAAGACAACAGCGACTATTGCAGCGAAGGGGACGCAGCGGAGCATCATCAGGTGAGAGCATCAGGGTGGTTCCCACACCCAGGACTTGTATAAGCAACAATATAAACCACATTCCAGGTAAAAGGAACCGACTGGAAATGAGGATTTAGAAGGGGAAGCCGAAAAGGTGGAGCTAAGACGCTGAGTATCCCTTCAGGATGGGCATTTTTAGAACGCTGTGAGACTGTAAGTAGGAGTAACACACCCTGCAGATGGGTTACATCGGAAACGGGCCAGAAAGAAATGAAGGAATGGGATATTTGAGGTAAAATTGAGAGAAAACAAATTAAAGTACACATTTCTGCACTTCTGGGTCTTGTGACTGAAGCGGAAGAACAAGGTTACCGATGAGATTTTCTTGGAGCACAGCAAAGAGAAAAACACTTCCTTTTTCAAATGGGGATTGTCCTTTTGAGGTCATTTTTTCGTGTGCAATTCAAAAGCCTCCTTCATCCTCTGCACAAGTAATATTTAGGAACTGCTGACAGCTAATGACACTAGTGCCTACTAAGTACTATTAAAAATCAATTTATGACGAGTTCCGTATGGATTTAAAGAAGGCGAAACGGAGACAAACAAATGGCTGGAGCAGTTAGAAAGAGATGATCAAAGAAGACATCTAATGGTTCAGACATCACACGCTCTGCTGGTGTCTCAAATGCATTAGACCAACAAGCCCTTAAAAAAAACCAACAACCTCTTCTTCTTAGAAATGAATTTACCTTAAAGACGCTGCAAATCTCAAACCACCTAAGCAATGGCTCACAGGATTAGCTGTAATTGGGTTAAGACGCCGCCGTTCTCCGAAGACAAAGCGGTTTTCCGAGGGAAATAGCAAAGAATTGCAGAGAACCCTAATTCCAGTCAGAAGCTGCTCCCCCCCGACTAATGCCCAACACGTCTCTTCAGCAGGAGACCATCCAAGAGCTTCCTGCTACTATTTTGTGTTATTTCTCCGGGTTGCATCCTGCTCTTAAAAGCCAGAGGCATTTACAAGCACCTTTCTCCCACTCCCCCTTCTCCGGAGAAAATGTCACAGTCGAGAACCAGGGTGTGTAAAACATCCCACTCCCGGGTTATCTAAGACATGGAGAAGACAGCAATGCTGAATGCTTCCTTTGTATAATCATATAAACATGCCATAACTGCAGCTGTGCAAGAGCTAAAGTGAACTCTGCCCCCCCTCCCTCCCCGATGATTCACGGCTGTATGAAGAGATAACGGATTCTCTTCAATCCCATGTTTTTATTGCAGCAGTTTTAATAATTTGGGTGGGGTTTTTTTACTCCAAAACTACTGTAGGAGTAGAATAATAAAGGATGAAAGTGTTGTCTGATCTTCCAAAGCAGTTGTGTTCGAGCTGTGCTTCACATGAGCAATGGCACTGCGACGCATCCCTCAACAGCCAGCGCAGGAGTGAATTTTAGCAGATTTTAGCTGCATTGGTGCAGAGGCAAAAACTGCATTTCAGAGGTATCTGGGAAGTCACACACTGAAAGCAAATGACAAAGAACCCAAGAATATAGGGCAGAAGTATATAGAGGACCTACAGGAGAGATGGGGAGGGAGTCTTGATCAGGGAGTGGAGCCATTGGATGAGAGGGAAGAGTTTTCATCTGAAAGAGGGGAGATTTAGATGAGATCTCAGGAAGAAATTCTTCGCTGTGAGGGTGGGGAGAGCCTGGCCCAGGTTGCCCAGAGAAGCTGTGGCTGCCCCATCCCTGGAGGGATTCAAGGCCAGGCTGGATGGGGCTTGGAGCAACCTGGGCTGGTGGGAGGTGACCCTGCCCAGGGCAGGGGCATTGGAATTAGATAATCTTTAAGGTCCCTTCCAACCTGAACCATTCCATGCATCTGTAGGAATCAGATAGTCCAATTTACCAGCCTTACCAAAGGAAGGTCTGCTATTTCTAGTATGAGCGAACTCTTTTGGAATTCAGTTTAACCGTGGAGGAAGATCACTCAGAGGATACCTCCTTGGGTCAATAGACCTCCATGTTTGGTACTCAGCTTGCTCAGAACTCCAAGTTTAATGCCTATCGACTCCGGGCCTTCCTACATCAGAGGTTTCAGCATTTAAGTCAGACAAATCATTCAACTCCATTGATCTTTCTAACCACTTAGGAAGTTTTGCCAACTGACTCATGCTCGCAGGGATACCCTTCATTAGCGAGGCTGAGATTAATTTTCAGTTGTCTTGCTTTATTTCAGTTCCCTTGGGGTTGCTCAGCCCGCACATCCCTTCTCAGAACGATTACTTGGGCAGTACCTTTGCGTAAACAACTGGAGACCACATATTGGCAACCAAGTCATTAACTCAATCCCATTTCAGAGCTTGTGCCTCGATTCCCCAGCAACTGCAGGGCAACAGTGATAATTTCTTTGAGGTTAAGACTAAGTGGTCCTGTTGGAAGGGATGCCACGCACCCCCATTACAAACCAGGGCTTTTGACTACACTAATGATAAGATTTGGGGGATTTAGCTTTGGAAAGAGTAGGTGGGGTTTTTTTCCTGCTGCAAAATGTGGCCAACAAGATCGAATTCAAGCCTATTATGGATTGGAGTTCAGGGGGATGTTATGGATGGAGGGAACTTGTCAGCTGCCAGCTTGTTTGAGCTGCCCTTTGTAAAGAGCTTCTGGAGATGAACTTAGAAGGATCACTGGGCACCACAGTCTCAGAATAACCTAAACAGAAAGCAGCGACATCTAAACCTGAAACCCAGCATTAAGTGACTAAAGGATGAGTTGTGGAGCGTTTCTCCATCTACTAAAGGAATTAAGAACACACTCTTCATAATTTAAAATTGTACTGGGCAAAACTCTTAAGACTATTTTATAATATGACTTAATAAGTAGTAGCTTTGAGTAGTTAAAGAAATAACTATATTTTTTGCTGGCAGGTAATTTCCTCTCACTCCACCCAGTCACAGAAAGAAACAGCTAATTTCTTGCTTTATTTTATCACAACTTGCCAACGTCTTGTTCTTCTAAGTTATTCTACTGTTCCAGACTTGAATTAAATGAAAGCATTTATCAATGAAAGAAAGCATTTATCAATGAAAGAAAGCATTTATCAATAAAGGAAGCATTTATAAAAATACAGAAACAATGCAAGTAGAAGTTAGGGCTTCATTCACTGAATTAAAAGTTCTAGCAAAAGGCATCCAAAAATCCTTGTGACTGCTACTACTAATGTTATTCACATGATAAAGCAGCATAATATAACAACAAAGTACACAATACCTACTTAAAAAGCTTTTTGAAGAGAAATCCTGGTACTTTGAAACCCTCTTCAAATTCAGTGTCGCTTTCTTCAGAAAGTTCCTCGGCTGCTTGATGTTCCTTCTCCTTCAAACGTTCTTTTCGCCACCTCCTAGGGCGACACAAGGAGCCAATGCTCAGTTACACCATAGAAAAAGATACTGTAGGAAAACCACACACCTGAGTTTTCCAGGTAAGAATCCAATACAAATGCCTTCTTCGATGTCCTGAATTAAATAGTAACCCTTTGGCGTTAGCATAGCTAATGGCACAACACTAGCACCGCTAATTAGATCAGCAGAGTTACAGAAACACTGCTTCAGTGGAATCAACAGTCAGCATCAGGAAAAATATCTGGCTATTTCGATTTCTAAACCTTCATTAAAAAAAAAAACAAACACAAAAATATCAATAAAGCTGAGTTATTCCAAAGCTATTTTATCTATTTAACCAAATACTTAAAGAACTTACTTCACCCAGAGGAACGCGCAGCCGTGTATGACCTTGCCCACAGGACCCCACTGTGAAAATCACCGTCTTTGGGGTGACATCCTCTAAATCTATTAAGCAGTCCAGTTATTAAGACATTTGAGCTTTTTCTGAGGTTACAAAATTACCAAGTGATTTGTGGTCTGCAGCCTGATCTTATTTGGACTCCAGGCAGGTTAGAGAATTGCCTTCCCCTCCCATCGCTCCCCCTCTCTTTCGAAAAAGCACGGAAGGATTTTCATCTCCCAAGGAAACTCTGGCTGTGGATTTTAGTGACCCCAAATCATCCACCTGTGATGTGATCCACCTGTGTGGATTTTAGTGACCCCAAACCATCCAGCACTTCACTGAGCATCGGGGTTTTGCTGCGATAGCAAGTACCTAATCCCCTTCCAACTCAAGCAGGGCGATATTCTGTACAAGACTTTGCTTCTAATCCCATAATTCCAACAGGAATCGCCACCAACCAACTCCGGAGCTTCAGCCTCCCCTGGGAAGAAGCAGATTGCCCTCTAGTGTACAGCAGAAAAAGTGATCCAGAAACAACCAAGAAGAACCGTTTCTGAATAGTTTGCAGCTCTCCAGGAATTCAGGCACTTCCCGGTAACGGAATGACTACATGTTCCTGCAAGAAGCGTGATTAACCCTGGGATCTCTCCTGAAATTAGCAGGTACCTAGAAACCAGGTATGTCTAGAATTTGAACTAATAAATCCCATACTTCGTTTTCCTAAAGAAAACTTTAGTTTACATGCACTGCATCTGTTACTTCACTGAAGTGCATCATGACACAAGCTGGAGCCCCGCAAGGCTCTGGCACTACGTCTCTTCAAAGGCCTGGAGGGGTTTTTGCCCTCAACTACGAGTTTAAAAGCAAAAGCAGTGATTTATCGTTACCCCTAACAGCTTTACAAAGTTTGAAGAAGCTATCCAGGTTTTCAAAGGCTGTGAAGTTCATGTAAGACACTGCATTAAGCTGTTCTACACTAAAACTTCCTTATTTTCATTTTAAAAAGTGTAAATCTCTAGATGTCTGAAGCCACGGGAGGACAAATCCTATTTGCTCCCCCAAAGGACTCTGTTCTCTACCTTTCCCCAGAAACCAAATTTTGGAAGGAGAAACAACTCATAGTTGACTTAACCAACCACTTGGTCACTATATTCCTTCTGCACCTCAGCTAAACATTGTCAGAGCACCTACACAATCAGAAAATAGAGGGTTTTATTATATCACCAAGGTCTCTTGAAAATAAAAGCATGACCTCTGAGTGATCTCTTTTATCCTAGACTCCTAGAATCCTTCAGGTTGGCAGAGACCCTTGGGATCATGGAGTCCAACCATCAGCCCCACTCTACAAAGCTCTCCCTTACACCAGATCCCCCAGCACCATGTCTCAACACCCCCTGTCCACGCTCACTGATGTCAACACAACTCCAGCCTGAGAAGCACAGTATAAAGCCATATATCACACAATTAAACCTTTCTGAATGTAAGAAGGTATTTGGAGACTAAGCCCATCTCCCACTTAGTGCAATCCCCTGGAAAGAAATTCTCAATCCCAAACACTAATGAGTGCAATTTGATTTTTTTTTTGGTTAAAAACCCACAGTCAGGAACCAAGCTGAGTGTTTAATAGAGTTTGCATTGGAGAAGCACGATATGTTTTCTAGTTCAGACAGCTCAGAATCCCTCACAGATTATTCCAATTTGCTAAATTGAAGCACACAGCATTACTTTCTTGGATCTAACTTTTTATGGTCTATATGGGTGGATTTAATTGGTACATCCTAACAGATGAAATACAGGCAGTTAGTACCACAACTCTCTGTAAGTAAATTAAGACCGATGGAGACGATTGCACACTTGAGCTTCGAATGAAAGGTGTACTCAGCCAGTGAGCCAAAATATATCTTCATCTGTGCCTCTGCTTTGTCATTTTAAAGAGCAGTTAGGATGCTCTAAGAAAGTATCTTTCAGGAAAGGTAATATTTAATCCTGTTTTAATTTATACCTCGGAAACATCAAGGGATTCAGTGACTCAGATGCTTCAAAGAGAGGAAGCACATGAAAACTGAGCTGAGAAAAACAACTTATTTTTAAGCAGATTTTATTTTTTGGGGGTGGGTGGGTGTTGATTGTTTCTATCAACAGCTCTGTGCACAGATAGCTGTAACTTCCAGCTCCTCGGCTGCTCGGGCGCCACTTGGGAGCTGTGGAAAGAAGCAGCTTTCCCAGCCTGGCCTCTGAGCACTGGAGGAATTCAAACTGTACTCCACAAACTATACAGAACATATAAGAGAACACCAATATGGCACTTATCTCCCATAAAACACTCTGTAATTCCTTCCTTGAAGCAGCAGGTGAATACATGGCAACTGCAATAGGAATAATGACCATAAAACTGCTAATTTTTCGTTTGGTTTTGACCTCAAGCTCTTAATTTATGCAGACACCGCATTAGCTATGGCAGTAACCTAAAACATTAACTGCATGTATTATAAACAGCAAAAATTACCTGGTTATACTTATGCTTTGCATTCTAATACATGCAAAGGAAAACTTCCATTAATCTGCATAAAAAACCCATTAATCCTGCTAAGTTGTGGTTTCCACATTTGCAAAGTCTTGAGAATAAAACTAGAAACCAATCGAGCAGTTTTCTTGTTGAGAAAACAGAAAAGGTTTATTTCCTACGCACTTAATCCGCAAACAAGATTACTTTTATGTTGTGGTCCTAGGTAAAAGAGGCTGAAAACAAGAGGTTTTTTTGCTCATACCATAGTCTTCAAAGGAACTGGCTCTGCCATGACCTGATTGTGGTTAAGATTCCACCAGCCCAAATTCTGGACCAAGAGGGTCACTGTAGAGTACCTGGTGACCAAGCCTCTGAGACCTTTAGCACCATCCTAAGGGCTAATTATCTAACCCCCTGGGTTCAGCTGGCAATTAGCAGTACAAAGGGCAGCTGGGAATGATCAGACACAATTTTTCACTGAATCTTAACCTTACCTTTTAGCTGCTTGACTGTACCCTCCTGATTTACCTTCCCCTCCACAACCCTGATGCTCCTTGCTACAATATTCCTGCACGTTATGATTCATCTTAGACCTTAACCCTTCTCAGAACAGATTTTTCCCCTGTGTAGGTGGCTCCAGGCACTAGAGAAAGGGGCAAGACCCACGCAAGGGAAAAGAACTGAAACTACTGCCAGGTCCTGCCCTTGGGCCACACCAACCCCATGGGTGGCTACAGGCTTGGGGCAGTGTGGCTGGAGCTGCCTGGCAGAAAAGGACCTGGGGGTGCTGGTCGACGGGCGGCTGAACATGAGCCAGCAGTGTGCCCAGGTGGCCAAGAAGGCCAAGGGCATCCTGGATTGCATAAAGAATAGTGTGACCAGCAGCAGCAGGGAGGTGATTGTCCCCCTGTGCTCAGCACTGGTGAGGCCACACCTGGTGTCCAGTCTGGTGTCCAGTTCTGGGCACCTCAGCACAAGAGAGATATCGAGGTGCTGGAGCGAGTGCAGAGGAGGGACACGGAGCTGGTGAGAGGCCTGGAGAATAAGGCTTATGAGGATCGANCCTAAATGATTCTGTGATTCTATACTGAGAGAGAGCAGGAGCTCTCTTTTCAGCTTCCACTGATGACATCTTGCCCTGAGTGACCAGACTGACCCCTGGGAGGAGCCTTTAGGAGAAGAGGAAAGGAAAGAGCTGGGTGCTCCTCCCGCCCACCCAGTTTACTGCGGATAACACCAGTAAAACTGCCTCTTGTTCTAGATGCTTTGCAGTCCTGCTAATTACCGTGCTTTATCAACAACATCATCATCATCTTTTCCCCTTGCCACAGACCAATCTCTTCAAGTCCCATCTCTGAAAAGTTTTAATGTAAAGGAAACTCATTTTCCCTCTTTAAGAGCGTAGGACTGCGAGCGGCGCCGAGCGCAAGACTAGATGTTCAGAAGACTAAAGTGATCCAGAAGGATTTTCCCCTGCCTCCCTCAGGGGTGAAATACACCATCATCTCACCCATTCCTTTGCATTCAAAAGTAAAACTGACATGGAACAAGACATAAATGTAAGCACATGACAGCCTTTCTAGAGCATTCTTAATATGTTTCTTAATTCCCCACATTTTATTTTCTCACGGCGTTTCCCATAACGAGGATTACCTGGGGGTGTCAGCATAAAACCCTCAATGTGGACAGCTGCAGCTTAACAGCCACAATAACTGCAGCTATGAAATTTTTAAGAGATGTAGTGTTTTGGCAGCAATTACAGTTATTGATATTTCTAAAATTCATTTAGGCTTTTATTGTAACTTCAGTAACCAAAAAGAACGGGAGCCTCCGCTACGACTTCGCTAAGGATAAATGGGCACAATCTTAACGTTATTAAAAAACGTGTTTGAATGAATTTAAGCTGTGAGTCATATTAAAACTTTCAATCAAAATAAATTACTCTTGATGAAAACACTGAATTAAAAATGATTTAATACCGGTCTAATTTAAAGGCGAGGAGTAAGGATTTATCCAGTAACACAGTAAATATTTTACCAATTAAGTACAATTAATTTCTGTTGACGTGGCCAATAATAAAACTTATTTCTTTGTGGCCCTTTGGATGTTGCTCTGATTCACCTTGTGCTGAGATTTTCTATTTGAGAGCAATAAACCAGGCTTTCACTTTGAGAAGTAGCACCCTGGGATTGCAAACCTATTGCTCCTGATCTGCCTTCGTGACCCGGGATGAGAAAGCGAATTTGGGCTCTTCCTACCCAGGGCTTTGTTATCTGGGAGTCCCTCTGCTTCCAGGAGATCCCTCTTCCTCTGTGGCAACTCAGCCTCCCACCACAGGGAGAGACAGTGTGTACACCTCAACTTCTTAACCCCCTTCTCTGACACAGCTTCACTGAAAGCCAGCAGAAGACTTTATATTTCCATAAAAGCATAAAATTAGAGTTTCCCAAGCACTAACTGAATTTCCTTATCACTACATCAATCACCCTTCACCAGCAGCTCTAATATATCTTTGCCCTTGCACTCTGGAGTAGCTGTTTTCAAGTTGGAACCCATGATTTACTGGAAGACATTTACCACAGGTGAATCAATTCCAAGTAAGCAATGCCATCAGCGAAGCTCAACTTCATTGTATGAAGCTCAACCTTTGAAGGAGCAACACGCCACTGGTTAGAGAACGATTAACACAAACCAACCATTTCTGTGGTCTGGATCTTTTGACTCCCAGTACGTGCAGAAAGGGCTCTTAGCTCCCCTGGCACGTCTAGTGCCCATTTTAAGAGCTTAACAAATTACCCATTGCTTCGTTGCCCCTTCGAAGCGTTTTTCCAGGCAGTTGTGAAGATGGAAATACTGCTCAGTCTCATTTTTAGGAGCTCAACAGCTACACCCTCAGCACAGCAAACACCTCAGGAGCACGCTGCAGCGATGGAGAGACCAGTGCCACCCAGGTGATCCAAGTGGCGTAAATCAGAGATCAGCACAAGGTGTTTCAGCCACCAGTTTCCAAAATAGCTTGTGTTCTCAGCTGCATTCTCCCACCTAGTGTACTAAATGCTCCTGAGAAACCTTCCTCAGCTAGGTCATCACAGAGAACACCGCTGCCACCACTGCCGTCATTGTCTCTTGGACAAGGATGTTTTTACCCTCTCTCTTGACAAGACCAAAGAGAGGAAAATCACTCTCAAACACAGCAGCTCTTTTTAGACTCGACCAATAAATGGTCTGGCCATTATTACTTCTGCCCTCTAATATGTTACACAAGAGATATCACATGCTAATAATCAACTAAGACAGATATTTCCAGTATACATTTTTTTACAAGTTTAAATTCAAAAGATCCATTTAACATTGTTTTTCAAATAAAACTGTTAGCCATCTAAACTAAACATAATTGCCTAGGATTTAACAAGCTCTACAGAAATAGTATGTAGCTATAATTTATTCAAACAAATTCTCCTGGACTGGCAGTTAATTATTTAAGCCAAAAACCAAGCATCTCACCCCATCCCAAGCCAAAAATTTCCCTCTTAGGGTGAAAAGTGCCATTTGTTTGATTTGGGGTTTGTTTTTGGAAGGTAGTTATCTGATCTACAGACAAAGGCAGTGCTTAAGGACAAAAGCTGCCAAGTAACATGTTATTCTATAGATGCTCCATCCTGGGCACGTTCCCAGTTGTGAAAACGACACACACATCCCGATACACAAGTACTTGTAACAATCAGAAAAATCTAACAGTTAGGTCCTTGTGATTATGAGGTACATCTGATTTCTTTTGGAAAGTTATGATCTTTGTGTCTCATTTTCCTTACTTCAGTTCCCAGCAGTGAATTAACACACATTTACACACATTGCCCCTTGCATGTTCATCAGAATTTATGTTACTAATAACAACATCTAGGACTAACCTTAGTCTCTGCTTATAATAGTCTTCGTCTCCATCATCTCTCCACCTCTTTACTTTGCCCTTCCCCAGTGTGTGCTCTTCTTCCTCTGAGCTGGGGAAGAAGTCAGAATCATCTGCAGCTTCTTTAAAGTCTCTCTTTGCCAAATACTTCCTTTTTCGTGGCAGATTCCCGAGTTCATAGTCGGAATCGTTCCCAGCAGAAGACTCCTGCTCTTCCTCCTCCTCCGCTGCTTCTGGATCAAAGAGCTCCTCGTCAGGCACGTACTCGGACTCTCCACTGTCATCCTTGAGCTTCTTGGCCTCAGGGTACTTCTCTTTTGGAATGTCTGCCTTTGGCTGAATCTGGAGGGCGTGCTTCTGAAGTTTCCTCAGGTGTTTTTGTAAGCGCTTGTCTATCTTTGACAGGGCTTTGCGGTATTTGTCCTTCGGAGCGGGAGCGGGAGCTCCGCGCTGAGCGGTTTTGGCTTGTGCTTTCTTCTTCCTTCCCTTCCGAAGGGCTAACTTCTTTCTCTCAGATAGCAGCTTATCCTGGTCGGCTAAGTACTTCTCAAAGTCAGACGCTTCATTTAGCATCAACCGTCGCGGCTTCCTCTCCGGCTTCTGAGGGACTTTAGTTCCAAATGGGGTCATCTGGCCAGTACGAATGAGCTCGTCCCACTCGGTTTCCTGCACGGGCATAAGCATGCTCCCAAGGCATGAGGGACCAGGTTCTACAACAGAAATCAGAACATCCAGCACGTTTTTAACACCTCCTGAATAGCTCAAACACGGGAAACCAGGGTGTTTTGGTTCCTCCCTCCTGCCCCCTCAGGCTTTATATGCACTGTTACGTTTCTGTGTACAACTTGAAAGTCCAAATTATCATCACCCATAATATTCCAAGTTCAGAAAAGGGCAAAGCTCCCAACACTCAGAAAGCTGAACTAGTCAGTCCGTGACTTTCACTTCAAACTACTTCTCAAGCTTCAGACAGGAAACACTGTACATGCTATCACAACACAAACGCTTCTGAAACAACACAGCAGCAAGAACTATCAAAAAACTAGGAGCTCCTGTGTCCTGGGAGAGTGTAATGTGCTCCATAAACTCAATTCAACCCAGGCCACTGCGTTCAGTGCAGGAAATCACTGCCTCCCCCTGTGCAGCAACAGCCCCCTTCTATTTTATTACTGACTTTTTTCAGTCCTGCTCATAAGCTTGAAACCTGACATTTCCATTATGATCCAGGACAGACACAAATCTTACAGGACACACAAAAGACTGTCTCCCCATGAGAAGAGAGGAGAAGAAGGAGAAGAGAGGAGAAGAAGGAGAAGAGAGGAGAAGAAGGAGAAGAGAGGAGAAGAAGGAGAAGAGAGGAGAAGAAGGAGAAAAGAAAAGAAGNGGAGAAGAGAGGAGAAGAGAGGAGAAGGAAAAGAGAGGAGAAGAAGGAGAAGAGAGGAGAAGAGAGGAGAAGGAAAAGAGAGGAGAAGAAGGAGAAGAGAGGAGAAAAGAGAAGAAGGAAAAGAGAGGAGAAGAAGGAGAAGAGAGGAGAAAAGAGAAGAAGGAAAAGAAAAGAAAAGAAGGAGAAGAAGAAAAAGAAGAGAGAAATGAAACCTTGTCTTCATACTCTACAAAGACTAATTAGGATTATGACTTTGCAAGTCAGATTGGCTGCACAGCACGTGAAAGAGCCCTTCAGTTCAACTGCATACACAGTTATTATACATATTAACACAAGCTCTAATTGGTGTTTGAAACCAAAGATGTGGAAAAGCTCTTGAACTCAGGAAGCTGAAGGGGAATTACAGCTTGGTATTCATTTTTAGGGTCCAAGATTTCAAAACAGCTGTAGCAGAATTGCCAGCAGGGCCTGCTGCTGTCTGTGGTTCCATTTAAAGCACTGTACTTAGCACCAAAACACGTTTAACAAGTAATGATGATGAACCAGGCGTGAAACTCCTCCCTCTCCACACTCTCAGCTTCTCAAACTACTGGCCTTCGGAGCGCCCATTTCCTCTGTCTTGGGCTCCGTTCACTTCCCAGTTCCATCTCATCACACCAGGTGATGGAATTTTACTGCATGAACCCATTTAAAGAAAAAGGATTAAAGCTGCTTTTCTGCTAAGAAAGTAGTGAGGTGTTGACCCCCGTAAAATTTGGGGAATCAGCAGAGAAGCCTGAGCCCTCTGAGATCTGGAATGTGCTCCAGCCACATCTGCAATGGACAGAGTACTGAGAGTTTACACCTCCACAAACAATAATACAACCTCTGAAGGTGACACGTAGATGTCAATGGGTTCCAAGCTTAAATACTGCAAATTAGCGAGGGTGGCAAAGGCTGGAGTGACAAAATCTGAGCTCGGTTTGCAGACAGCAGCAAGAAAGTGAAACACTGAGAGAACGAATATCCAGCCTTTTGGAAGAAACCTTATCTTTATTTTTGGTTGGTTTTGTTGGTTTTTTTTTTTAAATAAATCACAGCACAGCCTGACAAAGAGAAGTGCTTCCCCCTTCAATTTTTCTACTGATACTTCCCAACAGTAAGAAAAACCAATTTTGTTAATGCTGATTGATAGCATCCAGCACAGAAAATGTAATTCAATCATGATGTTAGTCATCTTGATCAAATTAGCTGGGAAAAAAAAAAATATGTTAGGATTTCCAATTTATTAAGCCCAATCCTCTAATGTGCCTCAGCCATCCCTACTGAGCTGAACGGGGATTAACAGCCATTTTTTTAAAACTTCCCACATGAATATCCCGAGATCTGCAATTCTGCAGGTGCAGAGAATAAGCGTTTGTAACTCCCCCTTTGAAAGCAAACCACTGAGATTTATTTCCTTACTGGCAAAGATCCTGCAAAGTAGCTTCCAACACAAAAATAAGGCATTACATCAAAGCAAAACAGAACTTTTAGCCTGCTCTCATACCTTCATCCTCCTCAAATTCAATCTCATTCACTTTCTCAAGAAGCTCCGTTCCACCAAGAATTGCTTGGAGACGCTTTTGTTTTGCTTTGATCTTCTTTAGCTGTTGCTCCTTGAAAGACAAGTAGATCCATAATTGAGGATTCAAACTGCTTCATAAAGCTCCCTCTCCTTTTAAACCAGACTTAAATGACTACATTTGCAGCCTTTTCAATCAGAATCTCACATTCAAACGTTCACAGCATCCCTTTTGAAACAAAGAAGGTGCAGAAAATGGTCACCACATCATCTGTAGGGCTCCAGCCCACAGCAGAGACACAGTTTTGTGTGTACAATCATCTTACAATGATTGTAATCATGACTGTAATCTTACAATCACCTTACGATGATTGTAAGATCAGTAAGATCAGACTGTTCACACCCACAAATTTCCCAAGCAAAGGATGCAGTTTATGTACACCTTCACCAAATGACCTCAAAAAGCGTTGGTTCTAGTGAGGGAAGCCCAGCAAGCAGATTTGTGGCGCGCACAGAGACCACCGGATCTGTTCATGATCTGCAGGGCTGGATGAATGGGTAATAAACTCTCGGGCTCTGGGGTTTAGTAACACGTTTGTCACCCCAAAAGTTTTGGAATGTTTTCTTCAAAAGAAACTGANCCTGAACTTCCCCTGCAAGTAACACTTGCGCAAATAACCTCAAATAATATGAAAACAAGCCAAATACAGTGTCTGATGATGACTTCAGTGGTCAGTCTGGTCTAATGTGTTTCTTCCTAGTACTTTGACATCCTCACCCCTGGTCCCACGCCACTGATCAGTACCGCCCCGCTCGCTCTCTTAACTGGCCAAACTGTGAGCAGAGCACTATCCAAGCTGCTGAAATGATCGAGGTTAAAAACCAAACAACCGAACGAGCTGGTGGCAAACGGCCTGAGACGGGGAAGAAGCAGCTGAGGGCAAAGGACAGGAAGCTTTTTTGGCCAGGTTTGTCATCAGAGAAAATATTCAGGTGAATTTCCATCCGAGTGCTACACTGAAAGGAACGATGGGCACTGGTTCAAGAAAGGTACAGCCAATGGAAGAGGATTAGGGGAAGGAAGGGAGGGAAGGAAGACCATGAGAGCCAAGATTTAGTTCCACTCTTGAGTCACGCCCTAACAACCCTTTGCTAACTCTGCAAATGCTTCTGGGAGGGATTTAAATAAAGACAAATTGGTCTTCTGAGCAGGTCCTGGTACTTTGAATAAAATCAAAGAAAACAACTTAGCTCTGACTTTCACATCTTCAAACTGGTTGTTTACATTTTTGGTAGAAAATTAAGCCATGTAATGGGAAGGAAAAAAATCAATCATAAACTGACTCTGAAGTATATAATTAGGCAGGGATTATATCACTTCATCCAAACCTTAAGTCAAAGCACAAGCTAAGTACTGTCAGCAGGAGACAATGTAATCCCATCACCTTGTTGTATTTTTGCCGTTTCACGGAGTCGAGTTTCCTGTTTATATCTTTGTTGTTGGCAGCTTGAGGTGAAAGTTGCTCAATAATTTTATTTATCTGTCTCAGAGATGTTGTACAGGATCTGAAAAAAACAAGGAGATTGCAAAATACTGGTTAACTGTGGGAAGAAAAATAGCTCATTCTTGACTCAGACAATTTAGAAACCCCAGGAGATTGAAGGTAAGATTGAAAAAGGTCTAAAGGTAAGTTTCTAAACAGGAATCTCGTATTTAAACAACACTGGAAATACAAAATGCTTTACAAAGTTGTACTTCATGAAGTATTTTTAAACAAAATTTTGCTAATACTAAAATTCCAAAGGTGAAGAAACTGAACAAACCACTGCAATATTTAGTGCTCCGAAGTTACAAGCCTGATGATGACAGTGACAGTGGTTGCATTATTCAATGTAAACAAAATGCAAACCAAAAATCTAGATGGGAAATCCCACGTTTTCATTTTCTAAAAGTCTTGATAGGTTGATGTCATTACATAAGGAAGCCAATTTCTTTTCCTTTCACAATGCCTCTTTTACAGAAAGAGCAGATTATAGAACAAAAACACAATTTCACAAAAGAATTGACAACACATCGACATTAAAAATGCTCCTTCCTCACAAACTAACATTTTTCAAGTATCCAGATACAGTATGAAATTCAGGTGAAACCACACCCTCTAACCTAATGCCATCCACTCCTGCTGCCGGATTCGTTGGCGAGGAAGGAGGCAGTGCCCCACTGTCAGGAGCAATAAATCCAGCTTTGTTGATGCGAAGAGCAGAATGCCAGGATACACACTCCCAGCAGCTTCAGCCACGAACTCCGTGCCAACTACTCCAAACCCATTTCTTGCCTGCCTTTACCTCTAGTCACGCATTTGCCGTGTTACAGGACTTTAACCAACTCCCCACTTGTACATCTTCACGTTTGTCAGTCCCTCTGCTCAACCAGCCACCTGGGTCTCCACTAATCAACTTTCAGACTTGCACATCACACCCCGTACAGAAAGAGGTTCTGCAGGTCTGCACAAACCACTTGTACCCCCCCCTCACGTAAAACCCATTTTAAAACTTGAACTGGACGGTGAAAATAGAGTGGGAAATAAAAAAAAATATTATAGAATGCTTCTTAAAGATTAAGAGGAAAATATCAACTGATTGGCAATGCCAGGCAGCACCCTCTCATTAATTGCAGAATCTAATTGCAGAGGTGATGCTGCTCCATTCTTCCACTCAAGGACTTACATCCTTCTGCTACGGAACATCTGAAATCAGATTCCAGTTTTGCCAACTTACTTGGTTTCACGTGTCCATACTCAAATTGGAAAATTAATAAAGTGCATAAAACTAAGCACATGAATAAGAAGAGAGCTTATGCAAGGAGTCCCCCATGGGTGTTGGAGGCCTACAGAACTCTTGAGCACTAAAAAACAACATTAATGCAGTGAAAGACACACATGTAGTATTTTTTGCCTGCAGTAGCTCACACAGTAACTCTACAAGACCACAAACAGAAAGGGAGATCCAAGATCAAAACTCAAGAGATTAGTGGCTCCTATCCCTCAAAGTCTTCCACCATCAATCTACCATGGTAATTAAGCATTTGATTCTTTTAAGGTGTCATTAAGTACTTCATATTGACAATAGGGTTGTTTTAGTTGTAGTCTGCTCACGATGCAGAGTCACCCCAATTACAGAAGGCACCCCACCAGGAGCAGATAACCCCAGGAAGCGCACAGAATGGAAGAACTGGCACTTTTTCTGACCACAACCTTGAATAATAGAGCGTGATGCCGTTCTCCATCGCCCAGAAACCAGACACCCAGCTTGGTAAGGCAGGAGACAAGGCAGAGAAAGGAGGTGTGCTGTCCTCTGCTGCCTCGATGCATGACTGAATTAGTCAAACAAGAGCAACGAAGCATCGCTCTGATGTGAAAAATATTGTGTCTTTTTAAAGAAGGTGGGTGACTCAGAAGAGCACACGTGCTCTAGTGCTTTCAAAACATCTTTTCATCCCCCAGCTGTTAAGAACATGAGACACCAAGCCCCATTTGCCAGTCAGTAATAGAAAGGGACAGTAAGGAAGGACACAACTTACCTGATGTCATCCAGCACTGACTGATATTCCTTCTCTGCATCAGCTATTCTCGCTGCTTTATTAGCTTCATTAATTGCATTATCAACCTGCTGAAGAACTCCTTGCTCCAACACATCCTGGTCATAGACATCAACTCCTAAACCTTGGAGCTCAGCAGCTTGTGCGCTATCCGAGATGGACTGAATCTGCTGCCTGTTGATCTGTAAAAGGGGTTGTCCTCTTCTGGCCACCTCCAAAGGAACATCTGTGGAGGCTGAAGGCTGGCTGGCAGAGTTGGGAACTCTAAAACTGTTATCCAGGTCACTGTCAGAAATGCCATTTTCTTGTTCAGTTCCCGATTCCTCAGCATTATGCAGGGAATTACTGCTTGAACTAGTAACAGGGTCTTGTTCTTGGCTACTGTCTGGCAGGTGGTCGTTGTCCATTGGCATCCTCTGCCCAAAGAACAACAAAAAAGAACCATCATCATAAAAACATTCCCACACACAAAGCTTCTCGTGGAGACTGAGCCCAGCTAAAAGTAAGCAAATCAGCACATTTCTTCATGAGAAATTCTTAATTTCTTATATTCAAAGCACTTAGTATTCTAATCCTCTTTGAGTCCTCCCCCTAAAGGCCTCTCCACACTAATTTCCACAATCAAAAGGAAAAAGCAGCCAAAACTTCTTAAAGGCAACTATAAGGAACGCTCCTGGAAGACTCTGATAGCAAGACAAATCAAACAGCTTGCAAAAACTACGCTCCTTTCACATTTCACCTCCAAAAATCCCTCTGGCAAGGCCAGTGCACTCAGCCTTGTGTGCAAACCGGTCACGCTCCCAGAAGACTGTAACACAACATAAACACATGCAATATAACATCGCCAAAACTAAAAGGAAACCCACGTTTCTGAGACAAGGTAAGGCTCGGGAGTGAAAGCACTGCTGAGAACTGCTGGCTGTAGTTTGACAGTTCAGCTCTGCAGCACAACACGACGCCTCTAAGTTGTTATGCAACTAACCGTGGAGCGACTTCGAACGGCAAGGCTGGGGCCGGTACCGTTTGGAACCTTGCCGTCGGGACTGGCTTCCGAAAGGATGCACTTTTTAAACAACTTGGGGGAAAAATTTGCAGGACGGCATTAACGAGGCAGGTGGGCTCCTTCAGCAGCTTCTCCCACCATGGCAGCTCACGGATACCACTCCCAGCTCAGGGTTTATCTTCCATCAGCTCCGAGCACGGACCGGGCCCGGCGCTGTAACAGGCACCGGGAATAGGCCGCGCACCCCCCGGCTCCCCGCCGGGGACCCCGACCGCCCCCTGCCTACACTGGCCCCCACCGTTCCGCGCTCCCAGTGAGCGAAGCCGGGACAGGAACCACCACCTCAAGGCCGAAATGGAAACGCGAGGAGGCTCCGCACGGAGCTGCCTCTGCCCGGGCCGCGAAGGACCACGGGCGAACGCCCAGGCCCCACCACAGAGCTCACCCGGCCGCCGGGCAGTACCCTCCTCTTCACGGCCCCAACGATCCGCCCACCCACGTACGCCGAGCGCGGCTGCGTCACTTCCTCAGCGTCATCCGGCGTCACAGTCACGTATACGCCATGTGGTAAGTGGCGTATAACGGGCCCAGGGCGGGACACGGTGGGTTCCCGGCCGTCTGCGGTGAGGTGGCGAGTAGCCCTGGGGAGATCTGTCCTGGCCGGTGTCCCTGGGGCTGCCGATTTTTACCTTCGGGCCGCCTCGTTATGGCGGCGCTACCTGGCAGTGCGCGGACAGGCCTTGGGCCGCCTGTGCGGAGGTCCACGGGTCACCGTGGCGTTGGGCTGCTTGTCCACAGGCCCATGGATCACTTCGGACCTTGGGCCGCTTGTCCACAGGCCCACGGGTCGCCTTGGACTTGGGCTGCCTGCACACAGGCTCATAAGTCGCCTCAGGCTGGCCAGGCTACAGGGGATCAGTGCTGGTGGCAGAAGTGCCCACAGACTGCAGGCCACCGAGGAGCCGCTCACGGGCACTACTTCAAAGGCTCAGTGTTTCCCCCTTGACCTGCCTTAGTGCCAGGTGGCTGCCCTTGGATGGGCTTAGGGAAAGAAACCTGGTTGCAAATGAAACCCAGGACTCGAAAAATGGGTGGTGTTCAGCAAATGGTGTAATTTGGTTGCGTCAGTGTTTCCTCCAAGGGAAGAAGGAGGGTGCTACACAGCTTGGGATTTAGCAGCGGGATTGTTTGTGGACTTAATAAGCAAGTGGTGCAAGGAGCAACGTTTTAAGGACCACAGCTCTCCTGCCTGCTGGGCTCTGTAGCAGCAGTTTGTTCTGCCTTCTGCAAGCCTTTGTGTCTTCTCCCTAATTCTCTGATAAAAGCAGAATGCTACTTTTTCTCCAGGGTGCCTTTCACTTTCTGTGCCTTCTGTCCTTTTCCTTCTATCTCCCCATTCCAGTGGTGTGAGAGCCCTGGACCCAGCTCCTTTTCCACTGGGCAACAAACAGAACTTAATTTATTCCCTGACAGCCTTGGGAGGATACATGACAACCATGAGAGGATAAATACACGGTAAATATAATTGGAAGTGTTTGGCTAATTAAACGCTGAGGCAGGTAGAGCTTAGCAGGGACGATTTGTGATTCACTTTGATCACAGACTTGCCTTCTTTGATTGTCTTTTGGTTGCCCTGCTCTGTGTACTCCCAGTGCCATCTTTTTGCAGTGAAAGTCTTGAAACAAGATGTAGATTTAAAAAAATGTAGCAGTATTTTGTGA
The DNA here is from genome assembly GCA_013400555.1 of Jacana jacana. Taxonomy (NCBI): domain Eukaryota; kingdom Metazoa; phylum Chordata; class Aves; order Charadriiformes; family Jacanidae; genus Jacana; species Jacana jacana. Next base: position 30,550 of record VZTM01009444.1, on the reverse strand, counting down.
ATTATTCAAGGGTGAATACAAGGTGTATAAGGAGTTGGTGACAGTCGGGCTACCTTAGCTTTCTCACACTTAAATGTCAACAAAAAGCTACAGGCTAAGAGAGAAATAAAGCTTGTCCAGGAATGGTAATACATTTATTGATGCAAAGAAATCCCACACCCTCCTGATCAGTCGCCCCAAATGTAGCAAATTCTGGTTGTCACTATGCAGAAGCGTCAGAGTGGTTTGACAGAGGGTCAGCAGAGGTGGTGTCTGCCCATGACAAGTGTGTCAGACATCACTGAAACATATCCAACGCATCCACGGAGTACCCTACACACTTGCTCGAAGAGTAGGAGTTCTGTTACTTTTTCCTCATAAATCATGGTATCCCAGTAAAATGCTGCATCCTACCAGTTCTCCACGTCGCCTGCTCTCCATGGCTTTACAGAATCATAGAGTGNTACACCCTCCTTTCAGGGAGTTGAGGAGATCGAAAAGGTCTCCCCTCAGCCTCCTCTCGACTGAACACCCCCAGCTCCCTCAGCCGCTTCTCACCAGACTTGTGCTCCAGACCCTTCACCGTTGCCCTTCTCTGGACCCGCTGCAGCCCCTTAATGTGTTTTTTGTGGTGAAGGCCCCAAAACTGGACCCAGCCCTTGAGGAGGGGCCTCAGCAGCGCTCAGTACAGGGGGACAATCACCTCCCGAGTCCTACTCACTACACAGTTCCTGACACAGACCAGAATGCTGGTGGCCACCTTGGCCACCTGGGCACACTGCTGGCTCATGTTCAGCCAACAGTTGACTAACACCCCCAGGTCCTTTTCTCTCCATTTCTATATCGTTCCCTTTAATGCCCACTGGTGTGAGGATTAAGGAACAACTCTCAATATTGTTGGTGGCCTGGCTTTATTCTGAACTAGGATTACAGGTCATTGATGGAAGATGTTCCATTCCTTTCCTTCTACTCCCTTATTCCCTCCAGCCCCCAATGTCTGGAAATCTCAAGAAAACACAGAACTGATCCTCAAAGATCAGTAAATCCAGGACCCAAAAGGTCAGCAGGCAAATAAAACAGTGCAGAGTTGATAAACTCTCCTTTTTTGTTTGTTTTTCTCTGAAATATGCTTATTCACACATCCTTTACTTAACGATTTACTGACTGGCATGAGGAGGCGTATTTTTAACCTTTGTGATCTAAATCCGTGGAACAATCCTCTGTAATTGCTGAAACAATTGAAAAGGAGGAGTGCAAAGTCTTTGAGTGGGAAAGGCAGCAACCAGGGGGGCGTTTAAGGACAAAGCAACATCAAGCTGCTGTCAAAACTAAACTGAGCAGCGAGCTCGGGTTTTCCAGAAACATTAATGAGGGGGAAAAGATAAGTTGTCCTGGAAGAGGAAAGAATTAAAAAAAAGCTTTGTGTTCTTTGCTAGAAGAAGAGGAGTTTTCAAATAAAAGGCTGCTTTTTTTCCAACCTGGAAATCATAGAATCATTTTGGTTGGAAGAGACCCTTGGGCTCATGGAGTCCAACCATCAGCCCCACTCTACAAAGTTCTCCCCTACACCAGATCCCCCAACACCACATCTCATCCACTCTGAAACACAGTCAGGGATGGGGACTCCACTCCCTCCCTGGGCAGCCCAGTCCAGGCTCTGACCACTCTTGCTGGGAAGAATTCTCTCCTAATGTCCAGTCTAACCCTACCCTGCTGCAGCTTGCAGCCAATGGGTGCAAGCTGGAACAGAAGAGGTTCCACTTAAATAGGAGAAAAAACTTCTTCATGGTGAGGGTGAGGGAACCCTGGCAGGGGCTGCCCAGGGAGGTGGTGGAGTCTCCTTCTCTGGAGACATTCCAAACCCGCCTGGAGGCGTTCCTGTGTGACCTGCTCTGGGTGTTCCTGCTCCAGCAGGGGGATTGGACTGGAGGAGCTTTCAAGGTCCCTTCCAATCCCTGAGATTCTGTGATTCTGTGGCCCCAGGATTTGAACATCTCCTTCGAGCTCTCGTAACTCAAGTGTTTACATGCATTAAGGTGACCCGAGATGGCTGAGCCTCAGGCACGTGACCTCCGCTCTTATTTATGGAGCAGTCCCTGTGGACACAGTGCTTTGCTAAATATTTAAAGACGTTCCTTGTCCCAAAGTGCTTAGGCCTAAGATTTTCATTTATTCATAGACTCACAGAGCTTAAGGCCAGACGGGACCATTAGATCATTTTTTCCCTGACCTCCTGTGTGACACACAGCAAAAATTCTCGCTCAGTAACTCCTCCACCAGTGCCTTGGAGCAGAGGTGGCACAGATGGCTTAGCAGAGCCTCACATTTTGATTTAAGTACATTGAACAGTAGAAAATCTGCTACCTGATGCGTGGAACTACGATTGTTCTAGGGACTAATTTCCCATGCTGTGAAACAGCACGTTTCAAGTAGCTTGAAACACACTAGCTTTAAAAAAAAAACCCAAACAAAAGAAAAAAGCCAGGTGCTTAAAGAAGGGACCGACCTGTTAATTATAGTGGAGGGAATGACTCCAATGGAGTTTTGGAAGAACCCTCAAACCCAGCTTTGTAAAATCCTGAGCCTGAATTTCAGGAGCAGGAAATTTCCCTTACCTGCTGAGAGGTAGGGATGGTGGGATGGTCACCTCAGGTTCCACCTACAACCCCCCGAAGCAGTTGTGCGCTTCCCTTCTGCTATGGCTGTTCCTAAAGATGCTGCTTTTGCGGCCAAGCCCATCGTCTGGGTTCACTTCTCCTGCCAGAGGCCACCTTAGAAGCTGGGAATCCCAAGGTTATGCTAAAGGGGTGGTGTCGTCAGGTATGGAGTGCCCTGGTGCCCACAGGCAGCACTGCTCTTTGGGGCTACTTTGAGAGCCATTTCTACAGAGCTACTTTGAGGCCATTTCTGCTTAATATCTTTAAAAATGATGTTGACAAGGATATAGAGAGCACCATCAGCGAGTTTGCAGATGACAGTAAGTTAGGAGGGAGTTTTGATCTGCATGAGGGCAGGGAAGCTCTGCAGAGGGACTTGGATAGATTGGATGGATGTACCGATGTCCATGCCATGGGCTTCAACAAGGCCAAGTGCCAGGTCCTGCATTTGGGCCACACCAACCCCATGGCTGGCTACAGGCTTGGAGAAGTGTGGCTGGAGCTGCCTGGCAGAAAAGGACCTGGGGGTGCTGGTTGACAAGGGGCTGAACATGAGCCAGCNGTTGGTTCTGGTCTCCTCTCACAGGCAAAGTATTAGAACAAGAGGGAATAGCTGCAAGCTGCAGCAGGGTAGGGTTGGGCTGGCCACGAGGAAAGAATTTTTCCCAGCAAGAGTGGTCAGAGCCTGGAATGGGCTGCCCAGGGAGGTGGTGGAGTCCCCATCCCTGACTGTGTTTAAGAGTAGATTGGATGTGGTGTTGAGGGATCTGGTGTAGGGGAGAACTTTGTAGAGTGGGGCTGATGGTTGGACTCCATGAGCCCAAGGGTCTCTGCCAACCAAATGTTCCTATGATTCTATGATTCTATACTTTACCGTGGTTAGATTTTTGTGTCGCCTTTTCTTCACCTTTTGTACTTGCAACATTGCAAATATTGCTGGACCAAGGCTCACACGTAAGGAGGCTCTTGACAATACAAAATTTGTCGGGAAGTGCCGTGTTTGTGCTTGCTTGGGCTGCACGTTTCTGCAGGGGCAGAAAAATAGCTGACTTTCTGGCCAAACCTGCTGCAGCTCGGAGAGGACTTTTCCTGAGCCTGCAGCCAGGTCATCACTTCACGCTTATCTCTGCTGTCTGTCTCTCACAGCTCTATGTGCACAGCGCATTTTAAGGCCCATATAAGAAGCACACAAATAGATAATTAGTTTTAAGTGCTGGATAAGTGTGTAATAGGACGGCTCCCACCAGCTGATGACCTGTGCTGGGTCTTCTTGCAGGGTATGATGGTTCCTAAAGCTCCTTGGCAGAAATGTGCTAAGACCATGCTTGGACCGTCAGATGGTGCCAGGAGGAGAATGTTTTAAACTGAAAGAGGGGAGATTGAGGTCTGGGGAAGAATGTCTTTGCTGTGAGGGTGGTGAGAGCCTGACCCAGGTTGCCCAGAGAAGCTGTGGCTGCTCCATCCCTGGAAGGATTCAAGGCCAGGCTGGATGGGGCTTGGAGCAACCTGGTCTGGTGGGAGGTGTCCCTGCCCAGGTCAGGGGGTTGGAACTGGATGATCTTTAAGGTCCCTTCTTTAAGGTCCCTTCCAACCCAAACTGTTGAAAAATCACCTCAAAACCCGCCAGAGCCGGTAGCACCTGCTTTAACACTAGAGGGAGGCATCGCCTAAAGGAAATCAGAGAGGCTTCCAAAATCGCGCAATTTCAAACCATTTGTGTGTCTTGGAAGGGAACGAAACACAGATTTCTGTTTAAAGCCTCTGTTTTTATTGGAATACGTTATGGGAGGCCTCATTTGTTGCCCAGAATGCTCTTGGCCGGGGTGAAATCCAGCCTTCCTGATGAGGCAGGCAGATCCTGCTCGCGCTGCTCCGCTTTGTCTTAGTGGGGCTCTCCTGGGACAACCTTCTGCACAGGGCCTGGAGGTGGTTCAGCTGCTATAAATAGCTCATTGCTGCATTCTTCTGTGAGCAGATTTTGAAGGCTGGGCCAAAGGATAAAGAGTTGTGTTGGTTTAGTTCTCTTTTAAGACTGACACGCTCTGATTTCCCTGTCTGGCCTCAGTCTGTACTCCAAGATGAAATGTCAGTGCCTCGTTCTGTATTTATTTCTCCCTAATTGCAAGCCTATCAGCAAATAATAGGGATTGACTTAACAATGGTGACTAGGTAGAGCTGGTTGTGGTCCCTGGGGAAACTTTCCCTCTCTCCCCATTCACCCCATTAGCTCCTCCTGTTGCGTTACAAGATCCTTATATGTACCATAGAAGGGGAGATAATGCACAGCTCCCTCATTCATGGGAGGACTGTTTCCATATCTGTAAACTGCATTTTTCTAGGCTGCACAAAAAGACCATAGAGAAATATGAATAGTTGTTTGAGGGCTCTGCAGCAGTTGACAGTAGAATGGTATAAGGCATATATTGTACTGAGCTGGGGCTTGGAAGTGACATTGCTAAAGCAGGGACCAGGGAGCTGAAAGTCCTGCAAGTTAATTCCAGCAAAGGGGGAGAGCAAGTAGAGTTACCTCTTCTTTCCCCAACCTTTTTTGGTCAGGAGTATAGCATCATAGAATGGTTTGAGTTCAAAGGGACCTTAAAGAGCATTGAGTTCCACCTGGGCAGGGACACCTCCTACCAGACTGGATTTCTCAAAGCCCCATCCAGCCTTCCTTTCAACCCCTCCAGGGATGGGGCAGCCACAGCTTCTCTGGGCAACCTGTTCCAGTGCCTCACCGCCCTCACAGCAAAGAATTTCTTCCTAATATCAAATCTAAATCTCCCCTCTTTCATTTTAGAACCATTCCCCTTCATTATGGCTCCCCTCTCTGATCAAGAGTCTCTCCCCAGTAAAGTAAAGGTGGTTTGTGGAGGAGGGAAGTGGGGTTGTAGAAAGGGCCTGGGAGCTCTGGGTGTCCTCCCCAAATCTTCCAATGAGCTCTGTTTGGTAGAAATGCTTCTTTCTTCTTCTCCTGGACTTCTGTCTGCCGTGGTTCAGCTGGTGAGAACAGCAGGGAAAGGAGGTAGAAAGTGCTCTGAGGCAGTATTTTTCCAGTCAGGTAGGAGGGATGAAACGCTGCTGGAGGAGAAAGAGAAGCAGAGCTGAGGTGTGCAGATGGGGACAGAGGGAAATGTGTAGAGGAGGATCATAGAGAAACCACCAGATGTGAAGAGGGAGGGAAGGGCTGGTACGAAATCTGGGGAAATCAGAATTAATTGCTGCGCAGGGCGGCGCAGAGGTATACGGGTGGCTGGTTTGAGTGGATTTAAATCTTTGAAATAATGAGGTCTAGCATATGTGGTGATGGGCCCAGGTGCTCTAAGATCACTGTGATGAAGGTCCAGAGAGACAGAAAGCCTGTTGTCAGAAGGTGCAAGTTACTGACACTTCAAATGGATGGCAGGGATTGAAAAGAATAGTAAAACGTGTAAGTTGCACCTATCGAGACCCTGTTTAGAGTCACTTGAATTTCTCCTTTAACAAGTTCCAGACAGTGCCTTTTGTCCTTTTGGCAACACTCTAGCTGTCCTGGGTCTCTGCTGAAGTGGGACCTGCTCTGCTGTTCCTATTGCATCGCTCTGCTCCGGCTCAGCCCTATCCTGCTGCTCATAAAGGAACTTTCACAGTCTCTGCCCGCGGCTTCATTCCATTGAGTCCCTTGGACACCTCATCATCTGTGATTACAGACTGTCACAGAATGTCAGGGATTGGAAGGGACCTTGAAAGCTCCTCCAGTCCAATCCCCCTGCCAGAGCAGGAACACCTAGAGCACATCACAGAGGAACATGTCCAGGTGAGTTTTGAATGTCTCCAGAGAAGGAGACTCCACCACCTCCCTGGGCAGCCCCTGCCAGTGTTCAGTCACCCTCACTGTGAAGAAGTTTTTCCTCATATTCAAGTGGAACCTCCTCTGTTCCAGCTTGCACCCATTGCCCCTTGTCCTATTCCCACCAAAGGCCTGGAGATGCATTTTCTTCCACTGCTAAAAGCAAATTGCATTGGGAAAGCTGCTGATGTGGTGGTTCCTTTTGCCTTTCAGAACCTAATCCTGCAGAATGGGTGGTTATTGCGGCAGATCTCTGTTTAGAGCAAGGCAGGTTTCTCCGAGGTGCTGTTTTAAGACTTCCTGGTTTGTGCTGCAAATTGTTAATCAGTCCATGACAGCATAAATAAAATTAAAGGGTTTAATTAAAACTAATGAATGAGCGAAGGGAGAATACGCAGCGTGTTCCACTCGCAGAGCGCTGGGGCTGTGAGTAATTAAAATGTCACAACGTAGGAGATGTCTTAGTAGAAATGTTGGAGCAGCAAAAAATAGAGGCCCCTGAACTTTGGTAGTTTGGGAAGGTTCCACTCTTGAAATTGCTTGAAATTGCTTGATGTAAGTTAGGGGAGAGATACAAAAATACAGAAATCGTTGATTTTGATTAGGATGGAGTGGAAGTTGGGAGCCTGGTGCCAAACAAACCTTGCTGCGTTTTGGATGGGTTTGTATGCCTGGAACTCTGACTCTGTTCATTCTCTAGTCGTTCTAAACCCGTATCACCCAGGGGATTCGTTTCTTCTTTTGACTCATCCGAGACTGTGTTCTTGCGGTGTAAACTTGTTATTACAGTTATTGTTATTACAGGCTGTTACATTGTTGGTACTTGTTAATGTTCTATCTACTCAAAGCACAAGGATTCTTTTGATTTAAACCCAAACCTGAACCACAGCCTGAGCTGGATCTGCCTTTGGCTCAGGTTTGATGTCTGTGACGTGGTCACAGAACAGGCCAAGAACATCATTTTAGCTGGACCGTTTTAAATAGATCCAGAGGGCACGGGGTGGGAGTTAGAAAGATGAGGTCAAGAATCACAGGGGGTTGGAAGGAACTGCTGGAGCTCATCTAGTCCAATCCTCTGCCAAAGCAGGGTCACCCAGAGCAGGCTGGACAGGAACATGTCCAGGCGGGATTTGAATGTCTCCAGAGATGGAGACTCCACCACCTTCTCTGGGCAGCCTCTGCCAGGGCTCTGCCACCCTCAAACTAAAGAAGTTTTACCTGGTGTTCAGCTGGAATTTCCTGTGTTCCAGTCTGTGCCCGTTGCCCTTTGTCCTGTCACTGAGCACCACTGAGAAGAGCCTGACCCCATCCTCTTGGCACCCGCCCTTCAGATATTTATAAGCATTGATTATTATAAGAGGCTGATAAGACTGTTGTAAAATTTGAAGTTACAGATTAGGCCCAGAATACCAGATGTAGGAACAAGAAGAAAACATCTTCCACTTTTCTGCTTTACAGCATCTTGCTATTCTCTGTGCCACAACATGTTGGACACCACCCTTCTGTGACCTGTTCTGAGGATGAGATAGGATCTGGATGAACGTCCCAGTTACTGACATCATTGATGAAATAGCAATGGCCCTGCAGCCTGTTTTCGGTGACACAGTGACCCAAGGTGAGCCTCAGTGAGGGACCTTACTCAGCGTAGGGGTTTAACTCCACGTGCTGGGATGTTGGGAAGGTGATCACCTCTAGAGGCACTTGATGGAGGTCATGATCTAACTGTAGGGCTATCAGATGCAAGTTGGAGTAGGGTGAAAAGGTGAAGATCGTTGATGAGGTAAGTGGCTATTATGCTGTGTAATCCCAGCTCCGTATCATGTAATTTCTTAAGGTGGCTGAATAAATAAATTTACCTTGAGAATTTCCACCCATTTAGCCTGGTAGGGTAAGACTAGAAGAACAGTGCGACTTCCAGATGGCACCGTGGAGTCATCCGTGTCCAGGCTGGGTATACAAAGCCTGACTGCTAATGATATCCACAATATACTCCTTCTCAAGGCTTGGCTGTCTGTGTTGCAGAAGATCAGACTAGATTATAATAATGGTTCCTCTGAGCCTGAAACATTCATAAAGGAATGAGTAGACTTTGCCAGGAACTCAAGTGATTTCTTAACGTTACATTAAATAGTGTTTAACGGAATGGCATAACCTTAATGTATTTGCTGTTGGGTTAATGCTTTGGTGTTAGGAATAGCAGGGAAAAAAGGTGTCTCCAAAATGCTTTTCTCTCAGAAGAAGAGGCTTTTGAAGGATACAGGATTGTTTGGTTTGGTGGGGTTTTGTTTGTTTGTTTTGGTTTTTTTTTTTCCTGTAGTTTTCTCTTTCCATGTATGTTATTGGCTTATTTTGGTCAAAAAAATGAAATATTTTGCAAGGAAAATATTGAGAATCTACCTAAGGAGAAATATAATTCTCCTGGTGCCTCATTTTGGATGTGTTTGAGTTGGGGGAAGTTACACTGAAGCAAATGTGGGCCTTTCAGTATGCTGCAAATCCCAAATATCTATACATTTTCAAAGCAGACCCGACTTTCTGGCTCACCCTATAGCAATAGGGGCTTGGTTACCCAGAAAAAGAATAATTCATAACCAATAATTGGAGTGAATTAGGTATGGTCAATCCCTCGCATAAATTATGCTGATTTATCTGAATTCTTAGACTTTAATGGTCACATTAATAATTAACTACAAATTAAAAATAATATTAAAAAAAATAAAATACACATAATAAAAATAAAGCACAATTGGGAAAATACCTTCCCACTGGTTACTTTGTGATTCAGTTTCAATTAAAGCCTTGGGTCTTCATTTTCAATCAGCCAGGGCTCGTCTGTGGCTCCTGGTGACATCACTGTAAATCTGGGGTGAGGTTCTTGTGAACCTCATGGCGTGACTCCAGATGAAGATCTTCTTTGGATGAAGATACACTGCCTTACAGTCGTTCTCCCAGTAGAGGAGCTGGGGAAGGCTTCCACTTATAACCAGAAGTAGTATGACAGCAGTGAAAACAAAATTCAGATCAAATATCAAAGAACTTAACGACAGTTATATTTATTACAGTTTAGTCAGCCTAAAGAAATATCAGAAGGCCCGTAGCGTGGGTCACATGCAACTATGATACACCCAAACCTGGGAGAATACTGTCTAAGGAGCAATCTTTGATTTTTGTACCTGGATGATGAAGAAAAGGAACTGTAAGGATAGTCAGACACCGGGGTAGCAGCCCAGAGGGCCTCTGAAATCTCCATCCCTGCTGTGCAGTTGGTATTGCCCCTGTAGCATCTTGTTTATTGCTGCTTCTACTGTTGGTCTGATTTTCGAGTGTTTATGCCAGCAGGCTGCAGAGTCACGGATGAGCTGTGAACCAACCCCAATAACCAGGCTAGGATCAACACCTACTTCTGTAAAGAAGTCCTCTTTAAAAGGACAGGGGGCAGAGGCCAGCATGAATAGAGGCTTCCAGTGTGCACCTCTGGTTGAACGTCAGAGAGTTGTCAGGATCCCCGGCACAATTTACACCGCGTCAAAAACCCAAGCCTCAGCAAGTACAGAAAGTGAAAGCAATTTTGGAATGATCTGTGTGTGCGAGAGCAATTCCCTCCACAAACTGTAATGCTTTTTACACAAATGATTATAAATAGAAGCCAAAATTTTGTCAGACCAATAGTGCAAACGTAACATATTGGCCCCTTGGTGTCATTTGAAGAAAATTAATGCGGGGGGCCAAAGAGACAGAGTCTGCAATATGTAATGCTCCGGAGACGTGGCTGAGATTTTGTTCCTAGTGTAGCAGAAATAAATGCTCTTGGCAAGTCAGAGGGGAGAAATAAGACATGTGCGTAAGTAAGATTAATCAGTAAAGCCAGTGTCTATCTCATGAGTCATATCTGACATCAAAAAGGCCAAGGTTGTTGCATGTTAAATTTGTGCTACTACAGGAAAGGAGAAATAACAGAGAATCTGCGGTGCAGGTTGTGCTCTGGATCTGGAGAAGGGGCAAGCACTAGTGAGAATGGGGGTAGAGGAAAAAAGAGGGGGAAGGAGGGGGCTTCTCTTTCTTCTCTCAGTAGAAGTCTTAAGTGTGGAGTTAAAGCCAAAATTGTCACCAAGCAAAATTGGTGACAATGCTCCCGTGGCTCTTCCCCTGGTTCGTGCACACCAGGTTGCTGTGGAAGGGCTGAATTTCTCAGCCTTGACTCAGGTCAACTCTCTGAGAACTGAGTGGGAGTCACAACTGACCAAAGAGCCTGATTCTCTCTGCTGAGAACACCAGATCTGTTAAACCTGATGTAACTGAGACAACGTTTCCTCACTGAGGGACAAGTAGACTCACCTATTTTTTTAGTGAGCCACCACAGTGCAGTGGAATAACGGGGGAACAGGGAGGGAAGAAATGGCCACCAGTGTCCAGGTGTGGGTCCTCTGGTCACCTCCCCTTCCATGCAGTATGTGCAGGAGTGACCTGACGCAGAAATGTGTCTTAATCATAGAATCATAGAATTGCCCAGCTGGGAAGGGACTTTTCAGATCATCGAGTCCAACCATCAACCCAACACTGACAAAAACCATCACCAAAACTTGTCCCTCAGCACCACATCTACCTGGTTTTTGAATGCCTCCAGGGATGGGGACTCCACTGCTGCCCTGGGCAGCCTCTTCCAATGCTTGATAACAAAGGGACTGTCTCTTCTCCAGTCCTACTGGCCACACCAGGGCAGAGCAGGCATTAAGTACCTCAACCTTCTCCTCTCTCGTGTGCTCAACAGTCATGGCTTGGTGTGTCCTGCATTGCCTCCCTCTGCAGCAAAGCAGTATTCCAGCTGTCTGCCCTTTCTACAGGACAGGGTGGTGTGGAAGGAGAGGTACTGGATTTCTGCAGTGTTGGTCTCAGTTTTATTCCTAGATTTCCTGGCATCTAGGATGCCAACAAACATCAAACGGTTGAAGTTTGTGGTGCACTGGGCATGGATTTGCTCTGCAGCAAAGACAGGTCCAGGGGAAAGCACCTCAGGAACCAAGAGTTGTTCTTTCAGGACACGAACAGGAGATACCTGGTCTTGCTGTTGTAAAGAATGGTCTGTTGAAGCGGTGCAGATACAAACCCTCTTTATGCGTTTAGTGCTCTTTTCCTGCTGGTCCCTTCCCCAGTGCTTTTCTGGGCCTTACTTTCAGAGCTCAGTGGGTCTGTTAGGCACAAGCCACCCTCACCATGAGTGAGGGAAGGGGACAGGGCTTTCAGTACAGCAGAGGTGGCTGTTGGTTGAGGAAGGACTGCACGCCTCCTCTTGTAGAATCACATGCCCAGGCCATGCAGCTCAGGGATGCTCCCACATGGGCCAGAGCCTTCAAGGCACAATCTGGCTCTACCAGTTTTGTGGTGTTGGTTGTCTGGGCTGGTTCCCTCAGGATTGAAACAAGAGACCTCCAGTGCTGAAAGCACTCGGGTCTGCCCAAGCTGAGCTAAAGTAAGCTCTGTAATTAAGGTTTATAATGGACTGAGACCCTTGGGAAAATGACCACAGGGCTCAGGAGGGCGGTGAACAAAGACTGGTATGTAGGAAATGGTCAAAAAGGTGCCAGTGTGTGGAAATCCTGTGCACCAGGGCAGAAAGGTGGATGAAATGAGGTCCTCGTTTCATTTCCAAGGCAGGACTCAGTATGGCAAGCTCTGTGGAAAAGCATTTGTTGCTGCAGTGTTGAAATGGAGATGTTAAACTGGAGTTCTACCTTGTTCTCTGAGTTAAAAATGCTGTCCTGCTCCCCTCCAGCAGGGGGGAGGCTGACACCCGTCCTGCTCTTTAGGACAACTTTTTTCTCCTTTTATTCAAGTCCTTTATTCACTTTCCAGTTTCCCCAGAAGAGGAAAACCAAGTGGTACCTGCATACAGCTTAGGAGACCAACCACTGCTCAGGCAAACTAGGGCTCAGTAGATTCAAATCAGAAGGGGAAAAGCTGCCCTGTTTGCGCCACAAACCCGTCCTTCGTGAAGCGTTTCCAAAAGGGCTCTGGATGCTGGTGACAGTAGGGAAGAAACCAATATCCACGGGATTCTGTGGGACAGGGAATGGGTGGGAGGCGCAGCAGGGCTGGGTGATGCTGTATTAAGCATCTTAAGTAGAAAGTGCAGACCGGAGTGACACTGGTGGCCAAACGTGTTGCTGGATAAAAGATGTAAAGATGGGACTGAAAAGCGAGGTTATGCATCAGCCATTTAAAGGTTAACAACCACGTTGTAATTAGCTGTGCAGTCCCAAGAACTTCTGAACACGGATTATATTGGCAAGACAACCTGTCATGGTTGGAAGGTGCAATTAAAGCTCTTTCCTGCTTTCCAGTGATGAGGAGGAAAACCCAATAAAGATGACAGAGCTGGACTGAAAACTCGCTGTCCTCCAGCCCTGCCCTGCGAGCTGTGAGAAGGTAAAACCCTGCTCATATGCCTGGATTTGGGCAGTGAAGCTGAAGGGACCTGCTAAGCTGCCCTGCAGTTTATGTCTTTGGCATAAAGACAGAAAGCTTTTATGTCTGTGTAGAGCCACTGTGGGCTCCATGGATGCAGGAGGGGCAGGAATGGATGAGCCTAAGTGCCGATCAACTTATCTGCTCCTGGAGCCCCAGCACAGTGCAAGCACCTTGGGACGAAAGCTCTTGCCCTGCCTTAGAGAGGTTGGGTGATTTGTGCCTCCCTGATTTCTGGTCCAGCTTTGCATTGTCTCGCAGCAGAGTCATCCTCTGCTCTGCAGCTGTCATAACACTTGCAAACCACCCACTTTTCACAGGAGCAATTACATGAAACCCAACCCCTGGCCGTATGTGCAAGCTGATCTCTCCCACCGCCCTCCTTCGGGCTCCAGAGTCCCTTTGTTTTCCAGCGCCGTCACCTCTCTGGCAAGTGCAGCAGACCAGCTTCATTATTTTCCAATTTGTGCTCCAGGGATGTGAGACCTCAGATGGGCTGGCCTTCTCCCGAGGGAATGCCACTCCAGCAGCTCCGAGAGGGCACTGTCTGCTGGAGCTTCCCTCTTCTGCCTCTTCTGGAGCCGCTCGTGGGCTGATTTCTCTCTCTCCTCCTTTCATCAAGCTATTTGCCAGCCATAATTTATACTTGTGATTTAATTGTCTCCTCTCTCCTCCCCAGCAGAAGTTTGCCATAGGGCTTAGCTTATTAGTGCTGATTTATTTGAGCACTTGTTGCCATTTACCAGGGCTCTCCTTTCCTTTTCTGTGCTGCCTCAGGAGTTATTGTGTCCCGGGCCTGTCTGCATGGAAGGGGAAGAGCTGTGACAGAAGAAGACCCTCCCATGAAGTCCCGTTCGATTTATATTCTTTCATCCTGCATTTTTACATCAGGAAATTTGCTCTGGTGGGCAGATCTTTCCAGAGATGTTGGGGCTGTAGTTGCTGCCACTGTTGAGTTTACTTTCTCAGCCAGTATTTGGTTTGGGGTGAGATGTTCTGGTTGGGATTGGGATTTTGGTTGCTCTGAAGTTTGCTGTTTGTACCCACTTGGTCTCTAGTCATGAACTGCCTCCCACCCCCCTTAACCCCACAAACAAATTTCTTTCTAGAAAAAATACGTATCCTGTTTGACCAGAACAGCTGGTCAAACTTTTTTTTTCTGCTTCTCAGGCAACTTGTACTCAGGAAACACAGTCCATACTGGCTGCTTAATTCACTGATACCGCTGGTAGTTTAGTTTAATTATCACTGATAACTTTTATTTATCCAACTTTACTCAGTACAGCTGCTGCAAAAAGTTTTTGGAAAGCTACTGGAGCTGTAAATGCTCCAGAGACCTGCATGTGATAGAGATGGTCCCCGTTGTGCATGACTGCTGGGGTGGTTCAGAGCCTTATTGATGGCCAGGCAGGATCCAAACCACTGCTGTCACCTGCCCCGGTGCCTTTGCTGGGGGACTCTGCTCCTCTCCTAGGCCTGTACCACAGCCAGGTCTCTCTGACCTTGCTGGAGGTGGACACCGAGTGAGACCTTTCAACCTATTTGACTTCTAAGGAGCTCTTCCAGGAGAGCACTGGAGCCATGGGGCATGGTGGTGACCTGCATTGTTGGCCCTGCCCTGGGCCAGCCTCTCTGGGGGCAAGGGCTTCAATTTTATGTCTTCATGGTGTTTCTAATAAACGCAAATTGCAATTAGGCAAACTGTAGTGAAATGCTACTTAAGATTGCTTTCCTGCATCTCTGGCCAAAAGTGTTTGCCAGCTCTAATAAAAGTCTTCCCCAGGGAGTTGTGTTTTGTAGTTAAAAGTAGTATTCTTAGGCCTTGAGATAGAAATTTAGGCATCTAAATAGAGATAGTCTAAAGATAAGGCCAGATTGGCGTAGGAACCATCGGAAAGAGAATTCTGCAGTCAAAGATACACTTTCTGGACAATCCATCTGTCTTGTTGGCAGTGTCACAGGGTGCTGATGCAGGCTGGTCCTCTCCTGCCCCTTCTGTGCTGAGGCACAGGGGAAGAAGCTGTTGTGTGTGCTGTGATGTACTTTAACTTCAGGCTGATGCATTTTCTCAGCTCCATCCAGACACGACGGCCAGGTGCCAGTTTGACATTGGTTTCTCGGGTCTGAGCTGCTGCTGTTCTGTGGGATGGACCTTCAGGTGAGGTGTAGGTAGTTGTGCTCCAGGGATGTGAGACCTCAGATGGGCTGGTCTTCTCCCGAGGGAATGCCACTCCAGCAGCTCCGAGAGGACACTGTCTGCCAGAGCTTCCCTCTTCTGCCTCTTCTGGAGCAGTAGCTCCAGTAGCTTGGTTGTGCCATAAAGTCACCCAACTTAGAGGTTGCTGGCAGGGGGGAAAATGGCATTGAAATAAAGCACAGGGGCTGCCTGGGCTGCTGTCCCCTGAGGAGCTGGTCCTTGGGTCAAAAGAATTTTTCACAGAAGGAGTGGGTAGACATTGGAATGGGCTGCTCAGAGAGGTGGTTGAGTCACCATCCCTGAATGTGTTTAAGAGTGGTTTAGATGTGGTGCTGGGGGATCTGGTGTAGGGGAAAACTTTGTAGAGTGGGGCTGACGGTTGGACTCCATGATCCCAAGGGTCTTTTCCAACCTGAATGATTCTCTATGATTCTATGTTCAAGCCAAAAATTTCTGCCCTCAATGTAAAATAGCTGTCCCTGTGCAGGGTTTCTGGGTGTGCAGTGGGTCCCAGTGCTCTCCTGCTCTCCACAGGGCTGTGCGGCAACTGGGCATACCCTACTGGGCATTGCTGGGGGAACTACCGGTGGGAGGTCGGGGCATCAGCCATGGTATGTTTGACTTTTAAGTTATAGAAAGCAAAAAAATAGCGATACAGCCGTTTTTTCTGGCCAATAGATGGTGCTCTCCAGCTGATTTTGTGTCGTGAGGAGTGTGGTGACAGCTTGAAGGAAGCCCTTTCAAACTATCAACTCCAGTGAATGTTTTCTGCACCCAGTTATGAAACTCTCTTCAGAGTGGACCTGGCCTAACTGACTGGGCAGATTTTTTGTATTGTTTTTATTTTTCCATTTGCAATTAAGATTTTATTTAAACAATGGTTAAGTAAGAAAAACCGTCGTGCTCTGTGTACAGTGTGCTGCTGGAAGCAGGACAACTTATGACTCTTAAATTGCACAATAATGACCTAGTACCAAATAGGAACAGAGCACACTCTTAAACATACTGTGGAGCAGGACCAGAACATGCCCTTAAAATCCCCAAAGCCTTGAATAATCAGATACAATGACCAGATATAATAAGATAACAAAGGAATACAACCAGGTGGTAGGTAAATCAGTGCAGAACAGTCCTTCCTGGCACTCTATTGGAGATGGAGCTTCACAGCTGATTTAAGCTAATTGGCAGCTTTGCTGTGGCTGAGTCGGGGGCTGTTGTGTCCCCCCTCTCTTTTGCCACCTGTCATTCGGCCACTGTGGCCACTGGGTGAGGTGGATCAGGTAAATGCAGACCCAGCAGACCACCAGGCTGGTCAAGCCTGTCCCAGTCACTCAGCTGTCTGGCCTCAGGAAAACAGGAGTATTTTGCTACTCTCTTGGTTTGGTTTTTTTCCATCAGCAGCCTGGGCTTAACGCTGCTTTTATGCAACTACTCCTCAGTTTTACCTCATTTTATGGAGTGTTCTCTGATAGTACTTTTGTTAATATGCTTTTGTTGAGGGGCAGCGTGTGCATCTCCTGCTCTTGCTCCTGGCTGTATCACCCATCCTCTTTCTTCCCCCGGCTCTGCTGTGTGTTGGGTCCATCTGAGACCTGATTGAATTCACTGAGGTGGGTGAAGGGTATCAGTGGAGAGGGTCAGCAAGATCCTTTCCTTCTTTCAGCAGCAGTGAGCCCAGAGATCAGTTTGTTTTGCTGCGGGAACTGCAGCCGGAGCCTTCAGGAACCTAGTGTGGCTTATGCTGAGGTCGACAGCAAAATCCCCCCGATGTGGACACCGCAGGAGCAGCCTCTGGGGCTCCACTTTTGCCTGTGGTGATATGGAACAGCCCTGGCACAGTTTTTGTGCCTCCTTGGAGTTCAGTGTACCAACCTGTGCTTCAAATAGCTACCTGTTGCCTGCATACGTCACCCTTCGGAAAGCAGCGTTTTAAAGGACTTCCAGCTGCTTACAGGGAGGCAGTATATCATCACTGCATCAAAGACGGTGCTCTGTAAATGCTACAGCTGAGATGAACCTCCCAGCTGCCTCTTGATTTACTTAGAATCAAGGGCATGTGAGTTGCAGCTTCCTTCCTTTTGCTCCTCTTTGTCAGCAGGACCTGTTTAATGCAAAGCTAGGAGGTACGACGGGGCGTTTCTTCGTGCTCTCTTCGCGGTTTATGTGGACAGCACGAGTGTGAGTCTCTCTGTTGGAGGTGTGGAGCACATCCTCCCTCCTTAGTTCAAGGGAAAGCATCCAGTGTGTTCAAGCTGGCAGGAGTTTCTTATTAACTCCCCTTCCCCCCGAAGTGTTATCACAACCATCTAATGTGTTTTTATGGGTATGAAATCTTCCCCCGATTACCGAGCTGAAGGGAACATGAGAGCAATTTGTTCCGGTTAATAACTGGAAGGCTTAACTTGAAATAAGTTGGAACCAAGTGTAAACCAGATGCAGAGAGAACTGAGCTGCAGTCTATTGAAGAAGTGCTTGAGGCTTCTTGAGCACATTTTTCTTCAAAATAACATGTGGAGAGTGCACATCGGATCCATGGCGCTTTGTCCTCCCACCATGAAAGCAGTTACGTGCTGCCAGGGACGGGGACTAGCCTCGCTTTGAGCAGCATGTGTGGGAGCAAACCAGGATGGTGGGGTTACACCATTGTAACTCTTCTCTAGTGGCTGTTTTGAGGTTGCCAGAGGAGAATACACTGTTGCTTTATTTCTGTTTTTTTTTACCTCAATGGCCAATAATGGAAGTTCTTATCAAGACTATCTTGGGTTTTGCAAGACGTCGTTTCTGGTTCTTTTATAGCCCATGTCAACTGATAAACTCAGAGGAGTCACATAGATTTGTGTCCTTGTTTCCATCTGTCTGCAAAAGTAATAGATTACTATGAAAACAAATTGTTTCTCTTGTTTTTTGGGGGGTTTTGTTGTTGTTGTTTGTTGCTTATTTTCCTTATAAGATCTTGTCTGCTTGTTTTCATGCCTAGAAGATTTGCATCCACCTCATTCCCTGGTGATGTCCTAGAAGTAATTGGAATGATTGAAGGACCAAGGTTACAAGTTTATGGAGGTGAAGAGGGGGATACCCTGCACTGTCAAGTC
Source organism: Jacana jacana (assembly GCA_013400555.1). Lineage (NCBI taxonomy): Eukaryota > Metazoa > Chordata > Aves > Charadriiformes > Jacanidae > Jacana > Jacana jacana. The sequence goes on along the minus strand of VZTM01009444.1, from coordinate 12,337 downwards.
TTGCTTGTGTTACAATTTCCATGTCAGGGAAGCATCAGTCACATCCTCCTGAAAGAGCCTCAAGTACGGAGCCTTGTGGTGGCAAACGCTGCTCTTAGTGTGCAGGTTAATGGTTGTGGTGACTGTAGCTGCGGATCGCTCTGAGGCACAAGGACGTTCACGAGATTCCACAGAGTTTATGGATCATCTGCTCAGAGGCATATCATAGAATCATAGAATCATAGAATCATTCAGGTTGGAAGAGACCCTTGGGATCATCAAGTCCAACCATCAGCCCTACTCTACAAGTTCTCCCCTACACCAGATCCCTCAACACCACATCCAATCTACACTGAAACACAGTCAGGGATGGGGACTCCACCACCTCCCTGGGCAGCTGATTCCACTGACTGACCACTCT
>VZTM01009433.1:2103-15933 GCA_013400555.1 Jacana jacana | reverse complement strand
ACGGTTGAAATTAAACAGACTATGGCAAAGGGATATAGATTTTTGATAATGCTTTCTAGAAACATGGGATAATTTTCATTCAGGCAAAGTTTGGAGTTCTGCTGTTTTTCAGTCTTACACCATTGCAGGGTTTTAAGTTAAAGACAATGAGTTACTTCCACAAAGGAACATTGCAAATCTTGATACTATTTCATGCTAATTTCACATTACACACGTAAACAATGTCGTAATTCCATGGGTTTGGCAAACATCCATGTAAAGCTTCATTAACAAAATTTTAATTGTTATTCACATGCCAATTTTTCTTGCACGCTAATATTTTGTTGCTCCTTGTAATGTTTCCCCCTTGATATGTGCCTTAGAAATACATGAATTATAGGTGTAAACCCTAGCACAATAAGCTTTCTAGAACACAAAATGAAGATGCTACACGTGGGCTATGAGCGTCAAATATAAATAAACTCATCAAAGTATTGATTTGTCAGGTCTTAGAAATTATTTGCTTACTAACAAAACCCTGTGAGAGGTGGTCCCTGGCAGACTAATCAATTTGCAGAGAGCCTTCAAATCGTGGGGCAGTATAAAAGAAGAAAATTATCATTCCTTGTGGTAGCCCCTTGCTGGAAATAACTTACTTCAAGCAAAACCCAATCTTTTTCTGCTACTGGTCATTTGTAAGCTGCCACAAGCTTAGGAAATTATTCTTTTATTCTAAATAATTAATGTTAAATTAAGATGNAGGTTCTGAATCCCTCCATCATCAAGGCAGTTGGTAACACAGAATTCAAGGCACCACAGGCAACTTTTGTTCAGTTCCTCCAAATACTTGTCAATAACTAAATAGTGTCCCATTAAACACAGAATAAAATAATCCTTCTCTTTGTAACAAGTTTGTTATAAAGATACATTAGTACTTGGGAGCTCTTAGACAATGAAGTGATAAATCAGAAACAGAAAAGTTAAAAATCAATGTAAACACCAAGTGTGTGAGGTGCTGCAAAATACACATATCTGCCTATTACCAAAAGCGAATAGAACGGAGAGTACAGGTAATAGCATGTTTAGCTTTGAGATTGGAGGGGATGTGGGAAACCCTAAGAATTACAAGCACATAAAACCAGCAATAGGTAAATTAGTTTAACTAGCAGTCAAAAGAAGAATTTCTTAGGTTAAACTGTGTCTCTGAAAAATGTATCCATTCTTTAATGGTTATCCAAAAAATACTATCACAAGTAAACTACTTTCCCAGGTTAGGAACTAATGAGAAAGTACAGGGAGAAAGACTTAGGTACTTCTGAAATAAAAGGTAGGGTTAGTCAGATGTTCTGAAGACTAGTGCAAATACTGGCATTTTATAAATCGTCTTTGAGACCAAAAAAGAAAAACTTTTCTTTTTCTATTTTGCTATTTTCTACTTTTTCCGTCTTGCTTTCTGTTCCTGCAAATACATACCAAAACCATTGATGAATGCAGAGGAAAAATAACTAGATAAACAGTAATATAAAAAAATTGTGTATTCATCCAAATACTCTCATTAGTTAATAATAGAGAAAATAGGAGACAAATCCATTAGAAAAGAAAAAGTAATCATTTTCAAGCATGAGGAGAGGAGAAAATCAGCTGTGGACATTATTAAAAATGCATATTTAAAAAAGAAAGATCTGTTGATAAGTTTATATCAGCTGTAACTGAAACATTATTACCAGCTGTTCTTTGAAAACCATAGACAGGGACAGACCAAGAAGAAAAGAAACTTCAGAAGGTGGCAGAACAGCCATAACAGGGCTTTCTAAGTCTTCTTTTAGAATATTTCTATTATGATAATTTTTATCTTCATGCAAAATACAGATAAAATGAGGTTCAAGGAGAGTACTCAAACTGATGGACACCACAAAAGATTTCTATTTAAGAGAAAAGACTAAACCCAGAAAAGTTTATAGGGCAGTCAGGCAGTGCTGTATCCTCTATGAAGCGTTAAGCCACTGTGGAGACCTTGATTCTGAAGGGGATGAATAATTCTTTTGCCCAGGATGGCTCACTGGAGCCAGCAGGTGATTTTTACGAAAGAGGGCAGAGCACACTTAAGATGATTTCCTCTTCCTCTCCTTATAACACCTTACAGATCTGGATTTCAATATGTTTCATATCAACAGCCAGAATAGCTGCTTTCCGTTGGATTGAAATTTGAACTTGATTCAAACCATCTCACTCCTCTTTCGTGCCCCTCCAGGGTATGCAATTCTGCTTATCATCCTTTCCATCATCAACTTCTGGGATTTCTGCTATCGGAGAGTATTCCCAAACAGACTGATTTCAAACACTAAGGGACAATATTTAGGTCATACCTCATTTTGACATTGTTCGGGCTCTTTACAGAAACATTGGCAATTGTATTTTTTAATATGAGTCAAGAGTGTTTGATGAACAGCATTTATGAATGTGTATTGCTCTTGAAGACTTAATTACTATGGAAATAGAAACTCGGAAACATAAGTTATTCAACTAATCTGCATGAAGTTACTCAGTTCTGATGGGCTATAGATATACTCTAAAGCTACTACTGGAAACTGTGTAGAATGACCCAATTTTGGTGTTGAATGATCCCACCAACCCAGGTGGGCCATATGATTTCTTTCTGTTCAGAAAGTTACTATCCCTTAAGTCATTTGAGGGAATGGAAAGCCAGAATTAATGTCTAATTGTGTTTAGTTTAGCCGGAGCATGCAAAATTCTTATCTCATTTACCAACCCACATGCAGTTACAATTCCCATAAGAGACACTAAAGAGAAATTAGAGCTTTTTGCAAACACCAGTCTAGAGAGTTTCACTTTACAGAAGTACTTCACAAAAACTCCTTTGTAACCACGATGGAAAAACTTAAGGATTTTTTTCAATCACATCACAGCTCACTGACTGTAAAAGTTTTTGTTTTGGTTTGGGATTTTTTTTCCCTTTTTTTAGTCTTTCTAACATTGGCTATTAAGGACTTCTCACTTTTTATCGCTTTATAAGGAAAAAACAGCTCAGTTTATCTTTTGCTTATTTTCTGGAGCCTGCAGGAAGCCTCTGCCATCCTAAAGAAAGTCATACATAATAGAGCAGCTTTAGCCCAGTAAGCCAGTCTTTCCCAATTCATCAGTCAAAGTGTTATGCAAGTGGCCCCCTAAATTGATAAATTCCCACAGTGCCTGTTGACCCAGCTGCCAAGTGCTCATGCAGCAGGTGTTGTTTTCATGACCACCCTGACAGTAATACAAACTGTTTAGCAGTTGCATTGACCTCTTAGCTATTAACATTGATACAGGCTTCACTAGGGACTAGTTTTCAAACATGACAGAATTTCTTAAGACTAGAGGTCATGAACAAGTATACCATATAAGAATAAATTTGATATGCTGCTGAGTTTAAATCTTAAAAGCCGTGAGTTTTTTCCACATTATTCCCATGTAGTAAATCTGGAGACAAGTAACGAGCTTTTGGCATCTCTCCCAGGACTAAAGGTACACTTTTTAATTTTAGAAGCTGTACCTGAAGAGATGTTATATTTATTCTATGACAACCAGTAAATTTACTCTATGACAAGTATGAAACAAAATTATATTTTCTTGACATTTTCCCTTATAAAGGAAAAATCCCAAACAACCAATGCACAAGTTTTTGTGATACACTCAAGCATCGTTCTAAAACCTCGTATCTTGTGTGCAGTAAATCGAAGCACACCATTTTTTCTGTATGTCAGGATTTCTACAGCCATGTCTCTTGTTTGAATTTGAACACCCAGGAATTTTGTCTGGTTTTTTTCTCACTGAAGTGGGAAAGTAGAGATTTTTGATACTGTGTCAAAGGCATGGTGCAGGAATTGTTTTTGGTTCAGTATCGTTGCATTAGTGCTGCATTTGACCCTCCCTTTGCATTGATCTATATATGTCTGCATTACAGACTAGCACATAGAGCAACTAAATCACTCTGTGTGTTAATGGAGCGGTCAAGAGATGCGCTAAAGAAAGCATGAAATCCTAAGCAGTTCCAGAATGAGTTTTGATCTGTTAAAGCACGCTGGACTGTTGTATGCCCCTAAACTAACAGCAGAGGCTGCTTTCTTGTCCTAGCTACAGCAATGCAGCAAAAATGATTTTACACATCATACAGTCAAGAATTCCCAGCTCACTGCACACGTCAGCGACAGGACCCAGCGAGGGCCCCAGCCCCCGGTACAACTTTTCCTCCATGTTCCATACATTTAGAGTTGTTACACAGTCTCGTGAAAGCATGTTTTAACAAGCAAGATATACTGTACTGTACTGTATATATGAACAGCTCTTTAAGATAACTAGAATTGTACAGTCCATATAAATAGTCATTATCAGCTACATTTTTGGCTGCCTTTCTGCAGACCAAGTAGTGCTTACTGTAAGAGTAAGCAAGCTGTACCCTTTAGAGTTTTATAGATTGAGGGAGACAAGGAAAAAAATTCTCTCCAGCCCGCAGCGGGGCTCCATCTCTTCCCCTCCATTTTCCATGTCAAGAGACACAGCGAAGCACTAGTTGTATAAACAAAATCAGAGGCTTGTCTAAGTGTTGGAAAGATCAAGTCCCAACAGTCAGTTTCAGGACTTAAGTTATCTTTGTGAGATTCCGTTCGACTTATGCTGAGCCTGAAAAGTTCTACCCCTTTAAAGCCTTAAGGATGCATTGTGTAAGTATTGTTGGGCAGAGACTTCCCATTGATATGCCTTGGCCCCAGAACCGCATTCAAACCCTGAGAAAGAAGCGTGGCTTTTCCCGTAGTACGGCTAAGGAAAACCAGTAATTCTTCTCACACACAAGAAGGCTTCTGCTGCAGCTGCATTTGTATTCCTCTTCTCCTGAGGCACTCTGCCAACCAGAATTTTTTCCATCTTTGTTTCTACTCCACCCCGCCATTAATAAATACCCTAGGCTGATGAGTGCAAGTTATTGATTGATGGCAGTATAAAAGGCAAGGTTATATTCACAAGTACCAAGAGCACTAGAGAACTTTAAATCATAAAGTGACCCGCCATGCTTTGCCGGATACGAAAAAGTACGATTTCTGCCTCCCTAATTAAATGCAAATAAAAAAAGAAATATATACTCCAGAACTATCATAAATAAATAATTTACATCTATTAATAAAACAAGCCATTATCTTCACAAATAAAATACCTTTGTGACTTATGAGGTCATTCTTTGCTAAAGGTATGCTACTGGAGCTCTTTTCCAAGAGATGCTCCAGAAGCCTGAGGCTATGCTTCCCGCTAAACAGAGTAGCATACTTGCATTTAAGCAAGAAAAACAGAAGACTCCCATGTAGAATCATAGAATCATAGAATGGTTAGAGTTGGAAGGGATCTTAAAGATCATTGAGTTCCAACCCCGTTGCCATGGGCAGAGACACCTCCCACCAGAGCAGGTCGCTCAAAGCCCCATCCAGCCTGGCCTGGAACACTTCCAGGGATGGGGCATCCACAGCTCCCCTGGGCAACCTGTTCCAGTGCCTCACCACCCTCACAGCAAAGAATTTCTTTCTAGGATCTAATCTGAATCTCTCCTCTTCTAATTTAGAGCGGTTACCCCTTGTTCTGTCACTACACTTCCTGGCAGAGTCATTCTCCAGCCCTGCTGTAGGCTCCCTTCAGATACTGGAACACTACTTGAAAGAAATGGGCTTTGACAGAGACAGATAAATATGTTGTCTTCTACAGAGCTGGCTATAGAGAAATCAACTCAAATTTAGATATTTTCTTTCCCAGAGGTAGGAATTAGAACACAGATCTTTTTATTTTAAATCTGAACAAGTCTCCACTGAAAATCATATAATTTTGTAGAACTGTTTCCAAACCAGCATTGCCTCTGAATCTTGTATATAATTTCTACATGTAGGAATTTTCTTAACCAGATCATATGTAATACACTCAGTACTACAGAACTGGAATTCCTTACAGGTCAAAAAAAATATAATGCATTATATTTAAAAGACAGCTGTAGAAATACATAAACACAAAACCTGAAAGGGTTTTAAATATGCTGCACAAAAAATGTCAAAACATGTCTCAAACCCCTTAAATAATACAGGGCCATAAGTCTGATTCGCAGAAGAGCTTTGGAAATCAGAACTTGGTGCTAAGCTAGAGACGTGTCTACACATTCTTTCTGTCCTTAACATCTTTGGGGAACCAGTTCTTCTGTATGGATGTTTAAATAATCATGGTAGCAATTAAGACTGAGCAGAGAAAGTGCTACGGTGAAACAAACCAGTGAGCCTGTACTCTATTACTCTGTTTCAAAGAAAAATGCAAGAGGGCCTGTAATGTGCCATTAACAAACTGCATGCCAAAATGCAGGAGGGGGGAGGAAAGTTAAGCCTAGTCAGCAAGGGAGGGACTGCTGTGACATTAGGGACGAGCGCTTATTTTTCTTAAAAAGATATTTTTACCCTATCTAATATTACTTTGAATAGCAACATTGTGCATAGAAATATCTTTTTTGAATCCTATTAGAACATTGGCTTCATTGATATCTTAGAAGCCATGAGTTCAGCTGGTTAATTTTATTTTCTTTACTCGCTATTTGCTTGTTATCGGAGTTTTAATACTAATGTCAGTATAATGAACAATGTTTTTTTCTATTCTATTCTATTCTATTCTATTCTATTCGATTCGATTCGATTCGATTCGATTCGATTCGATTCGATTCGATTCGATTCCATTCCATTCCATTCCATTCCATTCCATTCCATTCCATTCCATTCCATTCCATTCTATTCTTCTACTTTATCTCACAGAATTTTTTTTGGTTTGCTTGGATTCTAGCTGGACACTTAGCCAAGGTTTCCACAAAACCATTAGAATCTTCATCCTGCAAATTTCAAGCTTAGGAATGTATGGCAGCACTTCAAATTATTTCCTTGAGGACGAATAATTTTATATGTGCCACTAATTAACTAATTTGCCATTACTCTCCCATTCAATTACTTGTTTAGATCTTGTGGAAAATCCTGACATTCTTTTCTCAACTTATTTCCGTGCAATCAAACCCACAGCAGAAACAAAACATGGTACCTGTAGCCTTCTAATGATCCTATCAGTCTTTAGCTGCTGAACTTAGACAGCAAAGAAAATAAGTGGTCAGCATGAGGATATACAGCTAGATTTAAAAAAAAAAAAAACAACACCAACAACCAATGAACACCTAAAAAAGTGTTGAAATCATATCAATAGTTAGGGCATGCTTAAATAAAACACCCAGTGTTTTACATATTTAACACTACAGAAGGAACACTACAGTTCCTTCTTTGTTAAGAAAGATAATGCTGTGCTTCTGTGAAAAAAAAAAAGGCTACTAGACATACAAAGTATTTTGTAAAGACTGATGGAAAAATTGCATTGCATAAGACTTGACAGCAAGAAGCCCAATAAAACTGCAGTATCAAAAATATTTTAAGTCAGCTGAGCTAGAATTTCTTCCATGCATACATTTCACAGAATTAACCACAGAATGACAAGGTTGGAAGAGACCTCTGGAGGTCACCTGGTCTAAACCCCCTGCTCAAGCAAGGCAACCTACAGGCAGTTGCCCAGGACCATGTCCTGATAGCTTCTGAATGTCTCCAAGGATGGAGACTCCACAACCTCTTTGGGCAACTTGTGCCAGTGCTTGGTCACCCTCAGAGTGAAAAAGACTTTCTTGATGTTCAGAAGCTTAAACAAACATCCGGAATGCATAATCCAAATATAATTTCTCAAAAATATGGAAATAAAAAATCTGTAGAGTCAAAATGAATTTGTAGACAGAGGTAATACTTCCACAAAATTATTATGTATGTCATAATAATTGACATGAAACTTGCTGTTCAGATTACTCTTCCCAGCATATAGCTGGAAATACAAATCAGCTACAAAACCAAAAAGACGCCATTGGATTCCAGACTGAATTATATGACTATTTGCATTCTCTGAAGAAAAGCCACACAATCAGTAGAATTTAGCACATCTAATATATCTAGAAATATATGCTGCCTGTCATGAGCTCTTCAGCAAGCTGATTTTGCCAGGCTCAAGCTTCAACAATTCTCAAGGATTATTATTTAATCTTGTAGATCTCTGAAGGCAGTTATATAAAAGGATAGCAAATCACACTGTATTTTTCTGTAATGTAACAAATAATCTCTATGTTTATTGGTGTTTTTAGGAAAAAGGCAATCTTTCAGAACACAGGTTTCTCCCACAGATAATATCAAAAAAGAGAATCAGGTCTTTACTAAATACCAAGGTTTTTCTCCTTGACCCCAAGTAACTTTGAACTGTCTGCTTGGTTTGTATATTTTGATTCAGACCTTTAGTCCCTGAAGAATGCAAAAGAACAGCCCAGTCTGCACAGATACTGACATCTGAATGCTCAAGGCATTGTCGGAACGGGCACTGCACTCCCACAGGAAAATGCTGCTGTAATCAAGGCTGGGAAGGAGAGTTCTGCAGAACTGGTTTGTATATAGATTCATAGCAACAAGTGAAAAAGGCAGTGACATGTTGTAATTTGCTTTTAATTATTTGCTAAGAGAAATTTTCAATATATGTCACTGAACATCACTTCTAAGACAACATTAAAAAAATATTGATCTCCTAAGTTGTAGGAGAACAGTAAGTCTTTAGGTGAGTGCAGCAGTTAAAACTTCTGATATGATATGAACCATTACAGAACGCAATTAATAACATAAATATGGCAGGCAACAGTATTCTTTTTTTTTTCTTTTCACCAAGATCATAAAATGAAAGGCAATGCAATCAATAGATGTTCTGACTTTGCACATTTAGTTTCCGCCTGCAGTGGAAAGTGCATTGTCAGTGTCACATAGAAGTACCTTGTCAGAAAAGATGATAAATCAGACCTGCAGGTCATTATAGCAGATTTTGCACTTCACTAATTTAATGCAAATACTTGAGGTTTGGTACATGCTTAGTTTTGATCCTACAAAACAGAATGGCTCTAGTTTGGTAAAGAGAATTCTATGTACAACTTATCACAAAGCAGCTAATAATCAGAAAGTTATTGTAATCTATTATTAATCACACTGTGTTCATTATGTCCAATCTTGTTGCCATAGCAGCTCTTTTAAAAGTCACTTGAAAAAGTGATAGTGCTCAAACTAGATGTTGGGTATGTCAACAAAGGGGTGAGACAAATGAACCTGGAGCCCTTCAGCTGTGCTACCGCTGTCACTGAGGCTGTGCTTATGTCTGAGCTGGGTAACTTTGGCCTGTGCAGATCTTCAGAGCAAGCCTGGGTACCAAGAGTCACTATTAGTGCATCAGCACAGTCTTATGACTGAGCCAATCTGCTCAGCAAGTCTGATCAGATGCCGATACAAAGAGATATGGTTAACATAATGGCACTAGAACACAAAAGAGGGAAAGAATCACAGAGTAAGACGAAGCAAGTATCACAGAATGGATCAGGGATAATTCTGGTTGGAAGGGTGCTCAGGAGGGCCCTGCTGAAGCAGGGTCAGATATGAGGTCCTTACAGTCTGGAGTGTAAATTTCAGGGAGCTCCAGCTTTTCAGTGATGCGCAGGAGTGACTTGGTTTGGAATGAAATGAAATGAAACAAATCACTAATATATCTTACTAGCAAGATACACAAAAGCAGGTTGGAGAAATGGATGAGGTAATCTGGCCGAATAGCCCAACCCCAATTGTTAGTCGAGATTTCCTAGTTTTAGAGAATAGGGCCAATTCTATAGCCAGCCCTTCCCCAAGTGGAACTTAAAGTGAAAAACATCTCCAGTGTGAACATAAATGGGTCTTGAATAATCTGTTGGGTTTTTTTAAAAGTTACAGCTCTATGATAGATAATTTGGTAGATGCAATGTACAAGAAAGCTATAGAAAATATGTGGACTGAGGATCTGTCTTCCTTGTATCCCACTCAGCACTTAACAGAGATGTTTTATGCTGGACCTCAAGCTACAATTACAATTTAAATAAGAAAAACTACCTTACAAGGCATCAGCTTCCTCCTAGGGTACTTAAGAAACTCATGAATAAAATCAATATATCTGTTTTTATATAATGCCTTATAAATCTCTTTAAATCAGTATTATAGCTTTATCATAATAGATAACACTACACAGCAAAATGTTTGCAAAAAGAGATACACTGTATTTATCACTCTACCCCAGCAGAAAATACTTCCACAGCTAAAATTATCAATTGTTAGCTTTGCTAACGCTGGCTACAATTTAAAGTAGCATTTATAGTTGAAAAACTTAAGGAAGCTGATTAACTTAGAACCATATAGGTAAATCATCAGGCATCTGCTAAAGAGAGGGAAAACTTTGAAACTTAAGTAAATTATAAAAGCTGTCCAAAAATACTCTGGTTCTCTTTGTTTCTAAAGGGAATTTAATATTGTGATTCAAGAGCCAAAGGAGGGCATCTCAGTGGTCACTTGTACTCTGCTTTGCTAAGGCAAGTGTGCAGCACAGAACTCTGCATGTACAAAGGAGCTTACCTGAGATTCCATACTCAGTAGCTTGGAGAGGGCCAGATGCTAAAATGCCTCACCAGCTTCAGGGCTCTGTTGGGTTGCCAGCAGGAGAAATGGGATGAGGCAGGCCACCACTGTTTAGAGATCTAGATGTGCTGTTATGTTTTGTTTTCAAATGGCAAGACATTTGGAGCCTAAGTCTTTTGAGATGGGTCTTCTGTGCACTCCATAATCAAGCATGAATATGGGAANCAATATTCTAAGACTGTAAAAAATATGGTTTCAAATCTTCTACTATTTCATCCTTTCTATTTAATTTTTAATTTATGTGCTTTGTCATTGTCAGTTTAGAAAGGCTCTTAATGAATGTGTGCTGTATCTTTTTGGTTTGTGATATTCTAAACAAATCAGAAAATCACTGTTTTTTTACCCACAGCAAAATGCGACCCAGCCTGTCGACATGGAGGTGTCTGTGTAAGGCCTAATAAATGCTTTTGTAAAAAAGGCTATCTTGGCCCCCAGTGTGAACAAGTGGATAGAAACATCCGAAGAGTGACAAGGGCAGGTATTCTTGATCAGATCCTAGATATGACATCCTATTTGCTGGATCTAACCAGCTATATTGTATAGTTTCTGGGACTATTTGGAAACTACACTTTCAACGGGCATTTGTTTTGAATCCTGTCATTTTTAAAAGACTGTTATCCTGCAACAAATACCGGTGATTTGGTTTACTTTATTAATTTAAGTATAATATCCACAAATGTGCAGATAAAGTCTGTGTATGTGTGCAAATATGTCCGTATGTCTCCACAGAGGTACCGATACCCAATACGTGCACACATACACACGCACACGCTATCACCAACACAGTTTTACAGCTAGTGGAATTTTTTTTTAATATTTATTTCTTCATGAGAAATAGTTTACAAAGTAATTCCACTGTAAACCACATCTTCGTCAAAGGACTTTCGTGATGTCTTAATGGATTCTTTGACATCCCCGAAATCATGTGTCTGTACCTATCTGATTATAGCAATAAAAGCGCAGCTTTCCAACATCACTGTACAAACTGCTGGACTTAATAAAATCCAGTTGTACCAGTTTCTAAGGTGAACTGAACTACATCATCAGACAAGATTTCAGAACTCCTTAATGTATTCCTATCTAGGCAATTCATTGTAAGACTGTAACCTTCACCTTCATCAATGTAACTCTATTACAGAATGTTACGCATTTCTTTATCTAGCATAGATGCAAAAATCTGGTTATCGCAGCTTAATATCAGATTGTTTCAAGTGTTTAATAATTAAATTATATCCACATATTTCCAAACCAGTCATCCTAGAAGGTCTGCTTTTTATCATATATTTTATTTAACGATGGGCACTGGGTTCATGTTACATATTTATATTATTTTTATTTTATTTTTATAATATAGACATCACCTAGATGAGACAGCTTTGCCATGTCCTGTAAAATACTAAAGTTACATTTTTCACCAACTTAATTGGAAAGACGGGGAAAGAGAGAGCAAACGCACTCTTTAATGTGTTGTGGATCTAATCTAGAAATGTACCCTTGTGTCAACTTGTATTCATTCACGACGGATGAAAAAAAAAACAACCGCCAACCAATCATAATAAAATTCCAGCATATGTTAAAAGTGTTCCTAAAGTGATTTTCACTGTAAGAGAACGGGCCAGATCATACATGAGTGGGCTGCTGCTGATTTCACACTGACCGGAACGTCCCTGGATGAGAGCTCCCATGAGCAGGTGTTGGCTGTGTAAGATGTCACTTGTACAAAACATAGAACGATTCTCACCAAACGGGGTTCTAAATGTAAATGTTCCTTGAAGAGCTAGCATAAAACCGAGTCTTTGTAAATGTATTAATAAATATGGTGTACATGCTAGAGTCAGGTTTTCTAAAGTATTAATCATTAATTAAATGTATCTTAGAACTGGTGCCCTCTTGCCTCCAGCTCTAGGGCGTTTTTGGCAGTTTTGTTGCTCGCTACTTACCCGCTATCAGATTGCCTTTGCACTATCTGGCTTTTAGGAAATCTCGCCCTTGCCTTTGAAAAGAAAGCAGAGTAGCCACAGTGTGCATGTCCTATGATTGTTATAAGCAGCTGCTCATGCGTCAATGACTTACAGCACTTTAGGCAATAAGATCTAAAAGACTTTAGCCATACTACTCTCCAGTAGCAAAATGACCTCTCTAGGGCAGTGACATGCAACAAATTTTCCTTTCTAGAAAGTTGTCAGTCCTCATTTAGTAAACATTAAATCTGAAAGTACAGCATGACTGATAACTTGCATTTCTGTCTTACACATTCCAGCTCAGCGGAAGAGAAAATTGCATTTGCCTTCCATATATGTTTGCTTGGGTTTCGAGTGACCTCATGCCAAATGGAAATTGGTTGAGAAATCTTGGTTAAGTGCTCAGCGAACAATGGCCTGCATTAAAAAGTGCATGCATAATTTTGCACAATGTAGATTCAGCTGACAGTCCATTGAAAGACGTCTCGGGATTAAACGAGCATGAAGACCAAATTGCCCTCTCACCCCAGAAAAGGGTGGTCCCTTATAGTCACACGAACACTTCATTGGCTAAGCAGTGTGACCAATCTTAAAATGAACCCTGCGGTAGCATCTGTAGGTTAATAGCCGCTCTTTGTCTCCCCTGCTTTCTGCCTTTAGTCTTTTCCCTGAATTCCATCACAAAAAGTTTTACAATTAAAAAATGTCCTGACAACCATTTTTGTAAATTGACCTTAGCATCTAATCTTTCCTTATTCAACGTGGGTGACAAAAATGTGAACTTCTCATGAATGAGCCAGCTGTCTAAATCTGTCAAATAGCACAGCTTTATTACACTCTTCATAATCAGCAAAGCAAGAAAGTCACTGAAGTATTTTAGCAACATTAAAATATCTGACAGACATAACAACTTCAACACTTTCTGTAATGAAATATATGTAAAAATAAACCCAGCCTTAACTCCGCTGTTATGCATTGTTTTCAACAGCCAGCTCGGGAGCTGTGATAGATCTTTGCTCACAGCTTAGTTCCTGGAGACTCAAAAAATACCACGGATGGTACTTAAATTGAATGTCCCCAGTAATATATATGCCATAGTCATGTAGAGAAGGGATAAGAATGATCCTAGAGTTTTGGTCTTAATAATAAAGACCATTTAGTTTACTAGTGAAATCAGAAAATAAAACTCCATTAAAAGCTAAGAATTAGATCCAGTCCTCATTCAAATCAACGGCAAAAAACTCACATCAGCCCTGCTGCACCCAGAAAATCGCTTC
>VZTM01009428.1:1764-14391 GCA_013400555.1 Jacana jacana | reverse complement strand
AGAACAGAATGCCAAGAAACTGAGCATTTAAAAAAAAGAAAAAAAAGATAATTTTTAATTTCATTGTCCCGGGTACAAAGAATGGCTGCATTTTTTCAGTACACTTCACTCTTTAGTGAAGACTATTGGGAACTGGGAATCCTAATCTCTCATGCCTCTTTGTGAATAAGAATAGTCTGGCTAATGCTTTCCCCTGGAATTTTCCTTGCAGGTTTGGAATTTGCCTTACAAACACCCTGACAACGTTGTATAGGTTGTTGTGGAAGCATTGTGTTCCCTCTTTGTCATCTTGTTCTGGAGTGATGGGTGTTGTGACAGTCTATAAAATATGGCAAAATATGGCAAAAGAAACTGAGTTAAAATCATACCCCAGAAACAGAACACCTGTAATTTATGAGTCGCTGCAAACTGGAAATGTCAATACCTATCAGACATAGCTGTGAAGAGTCATGTGTCACAGATAACAAGGAAAACTCTGTCATGAGCTGGGTTTTAGACTGGCTATAGAAAATACAGTGCATATTTTGACTAGAATGTCTTCTGAAGACTGGAAGGCAAATCAGAGCTCAGTACGTAACTCTTTACTGAAAACAAGCTACAAGCTCTCAGCTGCACTGTACACAAGGTACTAAGAGTATAAAGTGAGTAAAAAAAAATAATTTTTACTGTTAGCTTCTGAAAAAAATGGTAACACTGAATTTAAGGTAAATTACTTAGCTTTTTAGGATGCAGGAATGTCATGATGAGTGTTGAAAAGATTTTAATAAAAAAATTCTTACAAGTTCTAATTACACACTACGTATGCGCTACTGTCAGTGAAAAGCTCAAATTGACTTGATGGTGAGCACTAAGGGCAATCGTTGGGTTTAGATTTATGAATTCCTACTTCTTTGGCTCAAGATAGTTTTTATGAACACATCATTGGTAAGCTAAATATTTAATATATATGTTGTATGGTAGAAAGAACTAGAACTTTTCAAAACACTGATAGCATATAAAATTTATATAGCTTTGTCCCATTAATCCATATTAGAAAGATTATGATAGTAATAAATATGAAGTGAGCATTCTTAAGCAATAACTGAACAGAATAACTCTAAACACCTGGTTAATTATATCTATTATATCTCTGTTTGTAATATATAAATTAGGAAATATATATATATTTCCCTTCTAATACCAAAGAGAATTGTGATTCATGGTTTGACACATAGACTCCTTCAATTTTGTTACTGTCTTAACCAAGAAAAGATAATCTATAACAGATTGAAAACTCTTCTTAAAAAGTTTTATTTGGTTTGGGTTTTTTTCAGTTTGCGCCTACTACCTTTAGTCTTACAACACATAATTTGATTTGTTCAGCTTTTAGAAAGAGGGAAAGAAAGAACATTTATGGATTTAAAATGTCGGGTTTTATCTGATTTTTCTGTGTTTTTTTTTTCCCTGTTTGTTGTTCCTCCCCTACCCCTTCCCCGCCCTCCAATCTCTTAGCTGATATTTTTTTTATTATGAATATGACAGTTTAAGATAGAAATTCTCAAAGAACAAAACCTGTGGAGGTTCATGCAGATTATAGAAGTTTCATTGGTACAGAGCTAAGAAATTATTGATACTTAGGAGTGTCTGTTTTCTTTAGTTTTGCTGTTTGACTCTTACCATTAGTTAGCACATAATTCCTTAAGCAGTTCTGGACACTTCTTATCAACTTTAACATCAATAGCAAAAGTTAGGACTTATCTTTGAGAATATAATGTTAAAAAAAAAAAAAAAAAAGGCAAACAGATGAACGCAATACAATGTGTAGGAAGTGGGAAAAATCATAAGACAGAGTCTTCAAATAAACATCAGAGAAATGATGGCACTGCTGTAAAAACTCTTGACTCAGACTTGGGTAGTCTGGATTCAACATTACATTCCCTTGTAGTCTCCTGGATTGTTTTAGGAGAGCATTTAACATTGCTATGGCTACAATGCCTGCTTTCAACAGTCTTAAATGCATCCCTAAGAACCAATTTGCTGCTATTTTGGCTTTGGTACACATCTTAGACACAAACAGAGCACCCAGGTAACACCTGTTAGAGTATACACTCCAGAAACCACACAACAGTTTTGAACGGTCTTTTCTTAAGATGCCTTAGATACTTAAAGTATCCCCAGAAGGGTGCACAACAGAGTTTGTACCATGCTGTCATATTATGTTAACACACACAGGCAGAAGACTAAACTCTGTACCATTTAAAGAGCATATGTCTATGATGCCTGTACAGCAGGATAATCTCCTTCATACTGTGAAGGGATCATATGCCACATATGCAAAAAAAAAAGCATAAGCATAACGATTAATAGAACTGGAGTTTTCCTCATTTATATAGGCTAAAAAGCAGAGAGCTGTTCGCCTATCATAGCAGGGCCCCTTTTCCCCTGACAAGGTGGCTTTGAGAGACAGGATGTCTCACTTTCTTTGGAAACCTTATTCCATTGTTGGATTTTGTTGAGACCTGAGCTGCCCAGTGATGCAAATTTCTTAGACAGGAGTTTATGTCAGAATACCACAATCACTTTACACTTTGAATGGTAACGTAGTAACAAACTTGTATGTATGTTTCTGAAGTCCTTGTTAGCTGCCATTTCAGAATGTAACTGTAGGCAGATTGCAGTACAGAATGAAAATGGACAAAAAAACTAACGGATAAACTGCAAAAGTTATGACATTGCTGACTCCTCACACAACTGTACCGTGCTCCTTATTTCCTGCACGCCCTGTCCCTCCTGAAGCTAAAATGCTAAGGAAATCACATGGCTTTTTTTTTTTTTTTTCATAGAAGGTTTTGAACTGAGTGCTGACAAAGAAATTTCTGGAGTGCGCTGGGTACAATTTTTAAATATTTGTGCCAGAAAGATCAACAATGGGAAGTGCATTGGAGGATCTGCTATGGACACACCAATAAGGAAGATCACTGGCAACATTGACGGAAGTGACCATGAGATGGCAAAATTTAAGAGCCTGAGGAAATTGAGGTAGACTAATAACAGACTGAAAATCTGCAATTTCAGCAAAACAGACTTTGACTTGCTCAAGTGGAAGGAAATCTTGTTCTGAGGCACATTTCAGAGAGCAGCTAGAGCAAGTGAGTTGAGTTGGGAGACACAGGTGACCCAGCACTGGCCAGGCAGGATGCTGTGCTGCTGCAACAGGGCACAATTGGAACAGGAACAGAGTAAGCAGAACAGGAGTTATGATAACAGTATCTTTCAATGCTCCAGTGATCATCAGAGAATTTGTAGTATTGAGTCAGATCCAAAGTCACATTGGGAAAGCAAAATGACATCTCAGAAACAGCTGGACACATCTGGATACAGGTTTACAAGCAGCATAACCATGCAGGCTGGGGACTGGTTAGTTAAGGAGCTCTGCAGAAAAAGACTCAGCTGACTGAATCAGCCATATATCTTACAGAGACAAAGGCTCATCAATACTGGACTGCATTATTTGGATTACAGCCAGCAGGTTGGAGGAAATTATTTTTCTTTCCTACTTACCACTTGTGAGTCCTCATCTTGAATATTGTGCCACTTATGTGCTCCCTGATGCAAGAGAGATATTGATAAACTGGAGAGAGGTAGTGGAGAGATGAACCTTCAGGACAAAAAGGCTAAAGGGGAATCTAATAGCTCTTATCCAGTATCAGTGGTTGATTACAGAGAAGACAGAGCCAAACCTTTTCAGGTGGTAATAAAAATAAATTTTAAAAAAAGGGACAATAGTGAAAAAATTGCAAAATCAGAAATTCTGACTGGTGGTAAGGTGGCAGTTGGGACATCACTGACAAAGTTGTAAAACATTGGAACATGTTGTCCCAAAAGGTTGTGGATTCTCCATCCTCAGAGATATTAAAAACTTGTCTGAATGTAGCTGTGAGCAACCTGATTTAAATTTGAATTTAGCCCTGCTTTGACTAACTGTCTTCCAGAAGTCCCTCCTAATTGAAAGAGTTGCGTGACCTTGGAGCATGACAAAGAGCTAGAAACAGATTGATGAAAACCACATGAAACTGTCTCATACTCAAGCCAAGTTTTAACAAATTTATAAGTATACATAAGAAAGCTAATCTGGACATATCATGTACATGCTGTGGATAGTGCACTACACTTGTAGGTTAATTGACACATTCTTAGCCAGAGCCTGCCCATGAGCCAACTCAGTTCCCCCATCTTTGTCACAGTCCTGCCCAATGACTTCAGCCTGGCTTATGTACAAAATCCACCATAGAGGAAGACAGAGAATAGTGCTATCATCCTCTTTATGGCTCCTGAGATGCAGCCCTTTTTCAGGGATGCAGCCAAATCAAGAGCAGATCTGGCATTATCTGCATGCTAAGAGTATCTCTTTTGCCACTGCATAACCATTAATGAAAGTCAGGTGTTGGGCCAGCTGGAAAATTTTGCTGGCTCCCTCAAGGAATTTTTGGCAGAATAATGTTATTAAGACAGGTGTCTACTGCCTGGCTCATCTTCTCTTCATCTGTGTGGAACATATCACAAAAGACTCAAATAACAGTGATGCCAGACTGACCTGGACATTCTGAAGAAAGAGAAACTTTTCTGACATTTCTAAGAATGAGCTCAGGGAAAATATACCCCAAAACCCATATTTACCTGCAGTTAGCTTAGTTTTGGTATATCTCTGCACTAAAGTGACTATTTACTTTATGCAGCGTAGTCATGTCTAAAAAGTCTTATCAGTTTTCCGATGCCCACTGCAGCAAAGACCCTGAGAAATCAGAAACTCATACACTAAAAATATCTTCTGAACATGCTTGGAGGCCAGCTACAGTTTGTGAGGCCAAAGGAAAGATTTTGGCTTACTGATTTTGGGTCCTAAGGGAGGTAGAATAGAACTTAATTTTCCTTTTGGAAGGGGATTTTCTTTTACAGACACACAGTTGTTATTTACGCTCCTTACTGTTTTATTCCTTCTGCCTTTTCCTCTATGGAGGCATTTTAAAGTTTTCCAGAAGAATATCTATTTAAGACAAGCATTGTTAAGACCTCAGTCCCGAATGATTAGCACTGTTGCCCGAAGGTTCCTGAGCTGTCTGTTGCCTATTTTAAACAGTGGGGTGGGTGGAATCCAGATGTTCGCTTCAATGGGAAGAATCTTTGAAGTTTAGTTGTGGGAGTTTGCTTAGAAAAAAAGATGTATCAAGATAGGAAATGTGCTGGAGTTAGAAGAAATGTGAGTGGGCAAAAAAATACCTGTATGCAGTGGAAACAAAATCAGAGGGTTCACTCTAAAACCATCAGGAAAGGTAGGAGGAAAAAGCATTTGGTCACCTGTGCCTTCAGTCATACGTAATTCTGGTTGTTTAAGGAAAAAAAAAACTGAATTCCTTCTTTTCCCCTGCCTCATATTTATTTCTTCAGCACAGAAAAGACATAGGAGTTGGAAATTGAATTATCCCATAATGGAACTTTGAACTGTGCACTGGAAGAAATTCCTTCTGACTCCAGTGCAGTTAACAACTTGTGCCAGAGGCTTGCTATGTAATTACCATGCTCTTTCTTGACTAGTGCTGTGGGGAGAGAAAAGGTAGTGTGAGATCAACTGAAACATGAGACCATAACATGAATTAAACTGCACAGAGCAAGAGCAGGAAAAATGAGATGGCAGTTGTTTTTGTTAAATGTTTACCGCTCATGCACTGCCTGAGGCTGAGCTTCTTGACTGTTACAGGATTTTACAGTTTTATGGATACCAATGTAGGATTTTAAAGTACTGTGGTATGTATTGCAAATCTTGTTGAAAGCGCACATTCCCTGCTTCTCAAATACAATATTTGGTTTGGTGGTTTATTACGCATTTCTTGGAAAATCGTCATTCAACCCTTCTTAGTTCTAAACACAACCATAACTAGACTGATTCATCAAGAAAACAAATGTCACCAGAAACATTTTTATATTCCTTCTTACTTTTTAAGATCTTACTCTGTTCTTCTTCTACATAATTTACTTGGCAAAGTCCTCTGCAAAGCATTGAGTTTCCAATAAAAATGTAATTGTAGAAGACTGAGAAAAAATTCTGTCCCTAGTCATGTTCTCGTAATTACCTGCTCAAATTCTGTCTTCTATTAGTTATAAATTTATTTAGAAAACAGCCTGCTCATCAATAGTTTAGTAACAAGAAAAAAAAAAAAAAAAAAAAGTAACTTTATATAGAGGTGAACATGTGGCAAAAATTCCATTAAGCCTTGAAAAATCACTTTTTCCTGTGATACAAGTCTTTGTGTGCTTTGGAAGGTTAATGCAAACACGAGTCTTTAGCAGAAGAGTAAAACTTTTTCTCCCTCCATCTTCCTTCACCTCGTACCACACAAATACCAACTGAAATATTACCACATATTAACTGGTATGCACATTATGCAGCGAAATAACATTAGTTAAAGCAGACATAAAGTATTTTGCAGTTTTGTACCTAAGTAGGGTATTTCTTGCATAGTCTAATCTCCCTTGAACATTCCTTGATTGGCCAAATACCTGATTTTTTTCCAACAATACTGTAATGTGCAAATGTTGGCACACCATTTCACAAGACTCTCAACTTTGTTACTAATACAAACAATTTGCATGAGAATGCCAGTATGTCCTATCTACCTGGCTGATTAAAATTCCCTGAAAATTTTTGAATTCACACCAGACTGAAGGCATTGTTTCTTTACGTGGAGGTAATTTTTCAAGCTTCCTCAAGATCCTGTTGAGAAGTCAGATTTCCAAGCATGTTACCTCATCCATGTGGCAAATGGTAGTGTTGATGATATACCCCCTCGATAAAGGGTGAATTTAAAATCCAGTTACAAATCATCAGTACTGGAAAACCTTTGGCAGGAGAAGCTTTTCATAACAAACTCAGAAAGAACTTCAGAATTTCATTTTGGTGGCTGAGTAACTGTTGCAATTCATTTGTAATTATATGGTGTAATGATCTTTTCCAATATGATCTGCTTAAAAAAAAAAAATGTTAGAAAGAGAAGTGTGTGGTCAGAAAGGAGTTCACATTTTTATATAAAATATTAATTTTAGGAGACACAGAGTATGAAGTTTTGTCCTGAGGGGTTCCCTGTAACTCCAAATACCCACTACTGTTTCATTGAGAAGCTGGAACTATTGAAGTAAATCCAGAGAAAGAAAAAGAAAAATCTCAGGGTCATGATCAGAAGTAGAATAAAGGGATCAACCAAATCTGTCCCTGTATATTTTGTAATTAACCTGGTTTATACTATGTGAGTTATGGGTAAGAAGGTTTGAAGATTTTATGGGTTCAGCACAGCACCAGGTTGGAAAATCTGTCACCCCAAGTGTTGTCAGCTTCCCAGGGCAGTAGAATAAGGGAAAGACTGATCTTTACTTCTCAGTCTGAAGTCCTCTTTCCCAACAGTGAAGACATAGTTGGTCTGCATAGAATATTGGCCACTGGATTAAAGTTTCAGAGGAGGAAGCAAATCCGTTCTGTACAAGGGAGGTAGGGCTGAAAGACCACAGGTGCTCCATCAGCTGATAGTAAAGACAAATTGAAGCTTCAGTGATCATTTCTATTTAATTCTTCCTCTCCCAGTAGCGGTGTATTTAGTAAATTTATAAGAGTAAATCTATATTTTTTGTCTGAGGTTCAACAGTCCTGCTTTTCCAGAAAAGTTCAGGTGCAGTTTAGAGTGCACTGCTAGAAGCAATGTTAGCTTTTCTAAAGGCAATAGCTTTAGGAAAGACAATGGTCTGCTGCAGTTATAGTGCTTCTTGGGGATAATTACTTGCATGGACTGTCTCTCCCTATCCAACTTCTTTGTCATTTTAGAATTTTCTGCACCATTCTTTTACGGATGAAGGCTATATGTGTAGGCCCAATGGCTATTATCTAAAAGCAAAATATCAACTCCCTTTTCCTATCTCTCTCTGAAAATTAAATTAAAGAGTTAATATGCACAGTGACTACTGTATTATAATTGGTTCATAACCATTCTACAGTTTCTTAAACAAAGCAATCTAGAAAAGTTGAAATGCTTCCCTTCTATGCTAATAAACATCTATCAAAAATGTTGAAATATTTTAGTCATTTAATAGCAAGGACATTTCTGACATATATTTACACTTAATAAGGGAGGCTGTTATATATATTCCTCTTGGTTATATGATATGAACAATGTTTTCAGAAGCTTTTAGACAACATGTAAGTGGCACAGAGTACATAATTGCAGAGAAAAAAAATGAAATAGCTCTCAAAACAATGCCACAGAAATATTGCTTATTTGATATTAAATAACAATGTTTGCATTGTTTATTTGAAACAAATCTTTAATTATTAAATACAAATCTGCTATGGAAAGCCAGAAATTTTAATTTTGTTTTTAATAATTAAATGTTTCCAATTTTATTTCAGAGCAAGATAATTCCAGTAGTAGGATGAGGCTAGAAAATGTTATATGCTTCCAACTACACTCCTTATTATAATGTTAATATCCAAAGTGTTGTCGAATACTTGTACACAATAGCCATTTGTTTAATGAGACCTTTCATATCAGTGAGCAAACTAGGATCCAGCAGGGATTTGTTTTCCTTTTATTTACTTCATTAGCAGCACTATGAATACTGCATATAAAGCCAGTTGGAAAAGCAGAACACTTCCGTATGCATACCTTAATGAAGCCACAGGACAATATTAAATTAGCTATGAAAGCTGATGTTTTTTATTGTACTATTTGATTGCAAGACACCTTATCAATGTTAAGCCACAGCAAGTGAATACATTACTGTCCTCCATTTGACCACAATACAACACCCTACAAATATGTTATGAATCATTTAAGTTATATAAATTATTTTTTATAATAAAAAAAAAATCATATGGAATTCCATAATACTAATTCCAATCCTGGAAAAAGCTTCAAATGAAACTGTTATTTATACTAATGAGAGAACAGGTCGCCCAGGCAAGGTGGCTGAGGCCCCTTCCCTGGAGTTAACCAAGGTGAGAATTGATGAGGCCCTGAGCAACCTGGTTTAGTTGGGTGTGTCCCTTCTGACCGTGGGGAAGTCAGACTAGATGACCCTAGATGTCCCTTCCGGCCTGGACCATTCTATGATTCAATGATTCTTACTTGGGAGAAGAAACATCTAGGACATTCTTACTGAGAAGTCAGCAGCTTCAGAGTTAGATAAAGTCCAGTTTGGGCTATCTAGCTCTGGGCTGACTGGGGAACCTCATGAACTTGATGCTAATGTTTGCAGCCCTTCCCACAGAGAGCAGTTTCTTCAGAGCACATACACCTGTGCCAGCATGGGGTTCTCCATGGACTGCAGCATGAGTATCTGCTCTGATGCAGTCCTCTCCATGGGCTGAGAGGAATCTATGCTTCAGCCTCTGAAGCATTTCTCTTCCCTTTTTTTTCCTCTCTCCTTAGTGTTCAGAAGGTTGTTTCATTCCACCCCCCACCCCACCCCCAACCTTCTTACCACTGTGTGGCATTTTGCTTTCTTATGTTTTTACAGAGGCACCACAATCTTGGGTCTGTTGGAGCTGGCTGGAATCTACTGTGTCCTGCACAGGGCAGCTCCCAGCCTCTAATCACAGAGGCCACCCTGCAGCCTCCTTCTACAACAACCTAGACACCTACATCAATTACACATTATATCCCATCAATCCTTAACTCTTCAAACTTTACTAAGCAATATGCTAAGACTTTGCAGCATCTCCATGAGAAGCTGTCTTTGATGATCCAACTTGCTCTTGTCTGAAGGAGTTTTGCTAAACCTAGAGACCAGTCTAATGTGTTTGGAAATGCTGTTTTTGTTGGAAAATGAAAGTGGAATCCAGAGTAGAATCCACAGGGCACCAATAAGTTTTTGTTGGAAGCTTATTGGTGCCCTGTGGACTCCACTCTGGAAATGCTTCAGGAAGGGGATACTCATGGATCTACCAAAACAAAATAACAGCAGTTACGTATGTGGCAAAACTATACTGTAGATGTCAAAAAAGCAGCAAGTGAATTATTCTAAGAGGCTTGAACTGTCCTTACTATTTGTGGTGGAGGAAATAGTGTAATACTATACCACTATACTAGATATCACTACCTGCTAACTGAACATAACTGCCTTGTGAATGCTGATGTTACACAGTCTCAGAGTCTGAGGGAGCTGTCAAGACTGATTTCTGCCAAGCACTAGGATGTCAAATACATCATACTAGATGGGAATTATGTGCTGCTACATAAGTATCACTGAATCATAAGCTAATAGTAAAGCAATACTCTCATCACACAATTAATAAGCAACCTATGGACTGAACTGTAGTTGCTTAAAATGTTCATTGAAAAAATATTTCAGACAATTTGTACAAACTGAAATCTTTGTGCTTGGAGTAGGAAAGAGGCTGTTTCCGGTGGAAATGGCCTACAGCAAGTAACTCAGTCTACTGTAAGAGGTAGTTGGTCTGTGGATGTTGAGGGCTGAATTAGCCATCTGCAGATTAAGGCTTTAGCAAGGTTACTTTTGTCTGAGAGTCCAGAGTTCTGGGAAAAGTTTAATATTCTGCTATAGGTTAACTTGTAATGTTAAGAAAAAAGCACAGGAGTTAGGAAAGCCAAAGCTCAGTCACAGTTGAAAACAGTCAGATGTGTGAAGGGCAAAAAGAAGGGATTCTTTAAAAAAATTGGTGGTCATGAGAAGGCTTAAGAAACTGCCAATCCATGGATCAGTGGGACAGGGGATGTCATGAAAAGAAGCATGGAAAAAGTAGAGGTTCTCACTGTCTGCTTTGCCTTAGTTTTCATTAGTAAGGTGAAAGCTTGCTTTCAGGACTAGTGAGAGTCTGCAGGAGAAAGCATTACCCAAAGCAATGGATGATGGAGTGAGGGCACACCATGGGATGAAGTGAGTGTATCCAGGGTTGCTGACGGATGCAGCCAACATCACTGTGAGCCCGCTTTCTACCATCTGAAAGATCGTGGTGATGGGGAAAGGTTCCTGGAAATGAGAAAAAGGCAAAGCTCACACTCATTTTCAAGAAGGGCAAGAAGGAGTGTCTAGGGAGAAACAGTGGTGAGCCTCCTCTCAGTAACCGAGATGATGACAGACCAGCTAATGCTAGAAGTGGTTGCCAGCCCTATGAAAGGCAAGGAAGTAACTGGGACCAGCCAATATAGATTTACACTATAGGAGGTAATTCCTGACAAAACTGATCACCTTATGTAGTGGCCCTGTAGACAAAGGGAGAGCACTGTGTGTTTTTTGCCTTGACTTCAATAAATCCTTCCATATGGTCTGTCCTAATATTCTAGCAGTCAAATTTGTCGTGATATGAACTGGATAAGTCAGCTAAAAGATGGATTGAAAATTAGCGAGTTATCAGGATTGTGATCAGCAATGAGAAGTCCCACTGGTTAATGATTAACAATAGCATGGTTGATGGTGTAAGTACTCGTTCATTGAAAACCTGGATGTTTGGAACAGCGAAATTTTGAGCATAATACCAGTCTGGGGGATAGAAGCATTGCTATGTTTCTATGATTTAGGAACAAATAAGGAAAATCAAGGAGCAGCAGGAGTCTAATGGCTAAATGAGGAATCAAATGTGGAGATGAGCATCTGGGGAGAAATTCAAACTGCAGAAAGATACTAGATCCAAGAACTGTGAAAAACAGAAAAAGAGCAGTGAAAAAGATAATTTTTCATTCTGCCTTAATTCTAACTGAACTGCTCATTCCACCTTCTGCGTTTCCTACTTTTTGAATGTTTGATTCAGTAACCTTAACAGATAATATTTTTTTGTTTTAGAGTCTGACATACATAGGTTGTGTTTCTATTGTGTGTATTAGAAGATACTTTTACTATTACTGAATTAAAGCCAAGGGAAATTATGTTATGAAATTGCTCGTTTTCTCTGTGAAAAAAAAAAAAAAAAGCAAAGCCATAAATTGAGACATTTTCAATACAAAATACAAAAATAAAAAGCAAAGTTAACTATAAGGGGTATAGAAGACAATGAGAATAGTTTACTATGTGGGAAAAAGGAGTTCATGTTCACACATATACTACTTCGTCTGTCATATAAGTTATATCAGTAGTACTGTGTGTCTTACAGTAGGTCTTAAAGTAGTCTGTGCATTTCATTGTCTTACAAACCCATCTATTGACAGGTCTTTTTCCATATTTTGTGGCATTCCACTAGATTTTGCTGACAATAAGCCATTATTTGGAGCATTCTGCTTGAATTCTACATTTAAGGACAGAAAAATTTTCCAAAATTGGCCTGAATCAAAAACAAAGAAGACAGCTGGTGGATAAACAGGTCAATTTTTCTCATTAAGGTACAGAAAAAACAGCCTGCTGCATACAGCCTGCCCTTCTCACCTACTGCAGTGAAGGCAGAACATACTTATCAGGTAAGGTCATTCTGCATGGCAGCTCTGCAATTTCTGTCTTACCCTTCATTAATCCACAGGGGTAGCCAGTAGGAATCCAACAGCTCTTCATCACCTCAGTATCAAGCAGCATCAAAATAGGTTGTCAGAAGCCTCATTTCCTTCCATTTTATGTGAATAAGTAAGAATAGTAAAAATTCAACACAGTAAAACAAAAAAC
>VZTM01009415.1:0-26775 GCA_013400555.1 Jacana jacana | reverse complement strand
GATTCTATGATTCTATGATCTAGAACAACTAAGTGCATAGATGGACATATATCTACCTCCTCAACCCTATTGACTGTGAACAAGGACCATCTTGTGAAGAGAGGTAAGTAGACTGCTCTTGTTCCCTTTTTACCAGTGGAAAATCAGATCAGTGTGATTGTAATGCACTAAACCCAAGCTCAAAAGAAATAACCACAGAAATGGCTAATGGCAATCAAGCTCAGAGCATGAGTAGAACTTGATTTGCCAGCCAGCAAGTCATTCAGAGTGTTTTAAGTTGCATCAGCTCACTAAGTACATTTTTTATGTATATATGACGCCCATCACCATTTTATCCACCTGTGGCTATGTTTAAGCAAAAAATTTAAATATAGTCTGCACTGCTAATGGTTAAATGAAACAGTCCTGAAGGTTCAGGCTTGCAAGGAATACACTAACCTTCGTGTCCTTACGCACATCCAGAAAGTCCAATACATCTACTTTTGATGAAGAACATTCGGGAAAAATTTAATTCATCTGTTCCAGTGCCCAGTCTCAAGAAGTCTTTAGTGGTTACAGAAAAGAGCAGTGAAGGGACAAAGCAACTCCAGGTATGCAGATGGAAAGATCAGACATCTCTGCTGAAATGGTGTACAACTCGCTGAGCCTGTACAAAGAGAGAAGACGCTTGATGCATATTTGAAAAAGGAAACAATAGAAGAAACAGTTCTCCACTTTAAGATTAAAAAAGAAATCTTGTGCAGCAGGACCTCAGAGGTAATGCTTGCCAGGTCATATTTTTGAACATACTGTCTCAGTATCTTGTAAACATTGGCGGCCTGGAATCTGGAGCGCAGGTTAAGAAGGAAGGGGAAGGAGAAGGAAAATTACATCTAATGTGCTTCTCAATAGTAAGCCTCAAACAAACAAAAAAACCCCCATTCTGAACAACAGTAAATTGCTAATTACATGTGTTTTAAGTGGACTACAGCAAAAATAATACTAAATATTTACTGGCAAGAGGAGATATACTGCATGTGCTACTGCTGCTCCACTGCCTTTTACCCCGATATTGAACAGAAATGTATTTTACAGCCATTATGCCAGACCAATCTGGAGAAAATTTTAATACTATTTAGTGAAAATTGTTTGACTATTCTTGGCTTTTTCCAGTTTTTTTTTTTTGTGTTTTTTTTTTTTTTAATTATCTACACCTCCCTATTGAAGGAATGGGACACAAAAACAAATGTGAATATGGCATTGAATTGCAAACTCCATACTACAATTTCTAGTTTAAGCATGAGCGTATCTACTTTCTTTCAAAGTAAATGAAACCCCAAAGAATCTGGAATACAGTTAAGCCGTCAAAATCATCAATGTGAATGTGACCTGCCAAAAGACATTAATTCCGTAATTATTCTGTTAGTCAAGAAAAAATACCAAGTGGACAAGTAGAATTAAGTCTAAAGGATTCTACAGAAACATTACAAAGAATGACCAGTTTGAGCACCTTACAGTATTGTCAGTCTGACAAATGCAGATGTCTTTGCACACTTGAAACTAAATGCTGCTGGTTTACATTTGATGCAGCAATAAAAGAACACAGAAAAATACAATGCAGAAGCTGCAGAATCTAGTATAAATTTAGGAAAACAGCAGTCATCCTTTCTTTGGAATGTAGTGTTTATTTCACTACATAATTTCCATCTACATTACATAAGCTACTTACTTGGCTCAAGAGCAGTTTAATTCTGACTGTTGTTGCCTGTATGATACATGATTTACAATGCTGAATTATTTGTCTTTCCATCAGAAACATTTCTTTGTTAATAATTTATTGGATAAATGGTTTCTGATTGAGCAATTTAAAAAAATGTAGGCAAATCAATGGCAAAAGACACCAAGCAGCATATTATAATGATTCAATTATTCGAGCTCATACATTAGACTGAACTGATAATGTCCCAAAAGCCCTCTTTTGATAGCTCAGTTTCACAGAGTAAATATTCAGCTGAAATAACTAATGAAACATCTCAACTGCTGCTCTGTGAAATCATGCCAGTATCACAAACAGTATCTTTGAAAAGATATTTGGTTGGCATCAGAAAACAAACAGGCAAGCAAAAAAACTCCAACCCTACAAAACTTCCCTGCAAGTTATGTATATCTGGAAATGAGATTAACAGTCACTTGCAGGAGACAAATGAACTCCTCTCTCAGGTGTGTGAATGGGACTTTGGAAATCAGAAGGGTCTGATTCCTTTGATGCCAGAGATACTGGAGATACTGGTTGTCGTATTGGATCTAAAGTGTTTGCCATCAATCGTATGTGTGAGATGGACAGTGAGGGTAGCAAAATGTGGTAGACCCTTTAATAGGAAGCTGTCAAGGGCTCTTATCACAAATAAGTCATGGTCTGAGTTACTGAATTTTCAACTAAGTTGATCACAAGGAAAATAAAATCTATTCTAAGGGCTGTGCTTTGACAATCTTCACTACCCTTGAGGTTTTAGAGAAAAGTCAGGATATTTGAAAAGACTTTTGCACAAACGTTGTATATACACATTTTCCCTTTTTCCTATAAACACATTACATGTATATAACAACTTAATTTTTTCCAGTACAGTAATCAAACTCCCTAAGAATAATGTCGCTGAAAGTCCTATCATTTTATAGGCAATTGTAATTGCAGAATGGACTGGTTTCCCATCAGACTTAAGGAGACTATTCAATAATGTGTTGACAGTATGTAGACTTATTTATAAAATGGATACTGTTGAGTTTGAGTGAACACACATATTCTGCCAAGAATAGATTACTTGCAGAATTAGTCATAGATAGGATTTCTCTTTTGTTATTTGATGAAATTTCATATTGATTATAAACAATAAGTTTCAAGAATGACAGATCTACCAATAAAAACCACAATTCAACATGGAATATATGCAAATATCAATATACCTAATTATATGTAATGATCACAAATGTCATCAGTTTATTTACTGTAAACAATTTAACTGAATATATATGAAGTGAAAAATCAAGTTAAGTGGGGTAACATCAGTATTCTTTTTTCTTATTTGATTTCTCATTCAGCTCTTTCTTTTTGTGCTAATGAAAATATTGCAGATTTTTGTTTAGTGACTGTCCATTTTTGATGTGCATTCGCCTGCTCTACCTAAGACCAGATTCTTTGGCCAATGTGTTTTTTCAGATTCCATACCCAGGATCCCATTCCACGTCCCAAAGAGGGCAAAAAGAATATGGTACATCAAACCACTTTCAGTTCTTTCCCAGAGGAGGATTTCTTTCAACAGACTGCTTTTCATGTAACTGTACTAGCTTTATTGTCAACAACATTAATCAGTATCACTCCTTTTGAACAAGAAAAAGACTTCTAGTGCTTTTCCTTATAAGCTAGATGCATTCAGATATATCCAGATGCTTTACCAATAGAGAAGCAGCAAAATTTCGAGGGTACCAAGCAGTTCCTGCATGCAAAGCCTTAGATACAGTTTTGGTCCATGAATTGCTATTGGCTTCTGGTCCTCTGATTGTTCCCACTTGCTTTGTGTTACTTTGCTCCTGTGTTCCCTTTTGAAATGACTTGGTGGGTTCCTGGGCATCACCCTGGCCATAGTTCATATAGATGTTCCTCCCCATAGGCAGTAGGGACCAGACCTTGTCAGGCTTGACACCTTCTGTCTTACAGTTATTTGGGCATAACCCGGACAGCGGTGGTCCTCACATACTCCCACATGCCCTTATGACACATCTCCTGTCTTTTCATCATTCACTTAGAGAAACGGAGAGGAGGACTAAATGATAAAAAAATAACCAATGGTGTAGATGTATCATTCCTCTCCATTAAGAGAACAACCCCATAGTCAGCCACTTGATGACTCAAAAGCATTTCAAAAGCTCATTGAATTTAAAGCAAAGGATATTGTCTCTCATTAGAAAGTATTCAAGAGGAGTCACCTGCACTCCGTAAATGTTTGTGCCGTTCCAGGATGAGCTGGTTCCCACTCCTACCAAGGACTGCTAGACATGGCATAGTGTGTCACTGCAACAGTGTCCAGTATTGTGGACTCCAATGTTAAAAATCATAAGTCAAGGCACACTAAAAAGTAAGATCCGCTGAAGGATATGTTTCTTTTATGTTTGTTTTTAATAATGAAATTAAGTTGCTTTGCTGGTTTCCTTCTCTGAATCTGCTAGATTAATTTTTTGTGTGTTTCAAGTACAAGAAAGCACTCTGCAAGAAATATTATAAAAAAAAGATGAAAAGTTGAAAGTCTCCTGATTCTGGAAAGGCAGAATTTAAAAACAAAACAAAACAAAACAAAACAAAAACCACAAACAAACAAACAAACAAACAAAACCAAACAGAAAACAACCCAAACTTTTATTTTAGTTAAGAAAATCACAGGTAACTAAAACAGTTGTACATTTTAAGAAGTGCCCTCTTCTTTCTTCACACACTAAATTTAGTCTCCTTCAGATTATACACAGAACCTGGTCATGTACATACACCTAGTGCTTTGCAATGTAAAATAAAATTAGTTATATTAAGCCATGACAGTTGAATACATGCTGCTTCAACAGAGCAAGACAGAAAGCATTAAACCTCAAAGGTTAGACATTTTTTCTCTTTTACTTATCATTGTAATTTTTTGCAGTAGTAACTACCTGAGGTAAGTCTAAACACCGAAGGTCACTCAAACTAAGACCTGATGAGCAATACTTCATTGTTTGGTTTTAGAGATATTTTGAGCCAACATACAGATATTGTAATTTAATAATACAATAGTTAATGTGCGTCTTTCTGAAGAGTTTAAAATCTCAGTATTTTTACTAAATACTTTGTAAAAGTTAAGGTGGATAAGAAGCAGCCAACCAGTTACGTTTCCTTGTAGATACTGCTGTGAAAACAATACAGAAAGCAGCTATAGCTGCTTTAATAGTAGTGAATAGGCTGTCCTAGCAGTGTCAGGGCTTCTCTGGAAAGTTCAAGTTAGTGTCAGAGCTGATTCCCATAAGTGAACTTGTTGTGAATGCCATGAAAACACATACAGAGAGCCATAATTATGTGACTGGGGACAAAGCTAAAAAATAAATAAGGAAATACCTGAAATATCTGATATTCTGACACAGATTTTCACCTCCTGACTTCCCTCCACTCAGTGAAAATCATGTTCAGGATAGCCCAAACTTTCTGAGCTTATGGCATCCATCCAACCCTGACAATCAGACTTCCCCAACTTTTAAGAAACCAGATCTTCTAGTATTTGTATCTCTAGGGTAAACTTTTTTTGACAGATGGCCTTAGGGCAGTAGCACTGGGAAGCCCTCTAGCACAGACCTGCAGAACTGACTGCATGCAGCCCAGGAACTCTTGATAAAATCCAGGAGGAATTTTTATAGATTGCTTCTTTCACCTGCCACATATATATGAAGCAGTTACCCTTGGGGAAACAACTCTATTCTTGCAAATTTTGACATACCACGTATTTCCTATTTAGCTAGTATTCAAAATGTTTTAGACATGTGACACCATGACAAGTCATCAGGATCATCACGCCACCAGGTTCATCACCAGCTTTTCAGTTCCAAGATCAATTTTGTTTGCAGGATGGAATGAATTTCAAGCAGCTCAATAATATGCCACCAAAAGGTTAAATACTAGCAACCCGCATTTTAAAAACGATAAATTCTTCTTTTTGAACTCAAAGACGAGTGTGATTAAGCACAACTTGGATTATTTGCATCAATCATAGAATCATAGGATTATTTAGGTTGGAAGAGACCCTTGGGATCATTGAGTCCAACCATCAGCCCTACTCTACAAAGTTCTCCCCTACACCATATCCCTCAACACCACATCCAATCAACTCTTAAACACATTCAGGGATGGTGACTCCACCATCTCCCTGGGTAGCCCATTCCAGTGCCTGACCACTCTTTTTGTGAATAATTTTTTCCTAGCGTCAAGCCTAAACCAATGTGCAATGGAGGTTGGTAAAACACACTGTGCTCCTGTGTCCACAATTCGAAATAAACACAAACTTCCTCCTGTTTAACTGTCAGGCAAAAAGTGGCATCAGCATTCCATGCTGAGTAACGTGTTACTACAGTGTCAACCTAGTGCAGTGTGTCTACACTAAGAGAGTTACAAGTAAAAAAAAAGAAATCTCAACTAAAATTACAGCATAGAAAAAGGTGTGAAATATGCAGGAAATTTCTTGAGGCAGGAGTCTGAAATAACAAGGTTCTATTGTAATTCATGTTTAATAAGAAAAAAACGCTAATAAAATAATCATGGACAAATTTTGTCAAAGTACCCTTCAACAGTGGTATGTTCAACTAACAAGACGTCATTTATACCTGAGTACTGTTCAAAGGACCACAAAGGAACATGTATAATCCTTTAATCCACCATATATACACCGTGTATGCAATACACACATATCACATATAATTTAGATGGGTTCTTGTGTACTGCAATAGTTATTCAATGTAAATTGCTACCTGGGACAAGAGTAGCTGCTTTACCAACATAACTTCAGCACATTAGTACAACTCTACAGCCACTATAGGATGTAGGGAAATGGGTCAGTTTTATGAGAAAATCACCTGTTCTTGGAGGAAATAGTGGAATTCCTCTTGGGCAAAGACTTTCCCTGCAGACACATGGCCAATGTGAATTTTCTTAGTAGGAAATCTGTTTTCTGTGACAGTCAGAATAAGGAACAGCCAGTGGCCTGCCATCTATGCCTGTGTGCCAAGAGATGTCTTGCTATCATATTAACATGAGAAACAGTGCAAAAGCATACACAGAGTGGATGGAGCTATGACACTGTTCATGTCACAGCCCCGGCAGCAGGGTATACCACGATCACTCAGGAGGGAAGGCTGCAACACATACCAACCCTTGGCAGCTCTGTATGACAGTGAGAAGACAAGTAGGGCCAGTGGGACTCACACATGTTTACCAGCACACTACAAACTGACAACCCTGACCAAGGATTTCAGGAACACAGATTAGGTACCTATATTTAAAAAGGAGGCATTTGTTATGAAGATATTTCTCATAAAACTTGTAATTTTATGTTCACATGTATTTAAATACATGTATTCATAATGCTAATTGTTTTGGGGCAAAAGGAAGAGAGAAAAAACATCACATCACATAGAATGTTCTATAGAAATATTTTGCTTCAAAACCTGAATATATATGAATATTAGATACTCCATCTCTTCAGAGCTACTTACTACATCTTATCATGTAGTGCCTGATACAATCTGTAAGTGGGAGAGAACAATTGAAAAAATGTGATAAGGGGTTCTTTTCTCCTATGTCATGGGTATTCTGTCTTTCCTAATATATGACCTCAAGGTCACAGACAAAATTTTCTTTATTTTAATGTTAGGCTGTGTGTCAGGACAGCAGTATATTTGGTCCTGAGTACTATCCTCTTAAATGGAGCTTCCAAATATTCCAGTTATCAGGATTTTTTAATAGAGGCAAAAGCAAGCACCAGAAGACCCATTACTGGAGCATATGACTTAGAAGGAGAAGATGAGACAACTTGGTTTGTTAAGCCTTAAGAAGGGAGTGCTAATAGGACACCTTACTTCTGTCTGCAGTCATATAAGAGGAGGGTGTGGAGAAGATGGAACCAAACACTCTTCAAACATACATAGCGGGAGGATGAGAAGCAGTGGGCACACCATGCAGCCCAGGAAATTCTGCCTAAGTAGAAAGAAAAAAATAATTTCAATGTGAAGATGGTTAGATGGAGCAGGTTGCCCAGAGAGGCTGTGGACTCTCCGTCCTTGGAGATAATAAGGAGCCAGAAGGAGGAGATTGAGCTACCTGCTGTGTGACTGGCCTGCTTTCAGTGGGACATTTGACAGGAGACACCCTGAGGCCCCTTACATCCCAGGTGACTTTGCTGAGCAGAAGCCTTTGTTCCTCTGACAGGCCAAACACCACTTGCAGACCTGCTTCCCTTACAATGAGGGCTATTTCTAGGAGAAAAGAGTTTCTTATCTTTCTGAGTGAAATCCACACAGCAGTAGCCTGAATCCCAAACCAGACTGTATGCACCTCCTAAAGAATCTCAGATCCATCCAGGGGAAGGGTAACCTCCCAATAACCCAACTTCACAGACCTGAGGTGATGTAAAAGAGCAGTAAATGTGTTCTCACTGCAAGTGTCACTTATCTCTTCAATACCTTTGCCCACTAAACAAAGGGTGTTTTTTTTTCATTTGAGGATGAAGCATGGGCCAATCACAAATTGAGTTAAATGTCTCTCCTTAAGCACTTCTCTCCCTAAACTGATAAACATATACATTAGATGAATTAATATTTTGCAGTTATAATTTCTATGACTGGAAAGCTTATTTGTTTCAGCTGTGTTTTCAACAGTTTCACATCTTCTCAGTGTAATGGGATGTTCAGGGTTTTAGCATATTTCCAGGCAGGCAATGAAAACAACATCACCCTGTGCTGAATCTTCTGGGATCTGATTTAACTCCCCTCCCTCAAAGGCACCATCCTTTGATCTCAGTACCTTGCCTACCCACCCCTCTGCTCTCCTGGCTGTTGCAGCTGCTAGCGGGGAAACAAGGGTTTTCCATGAGCACATTCATTTCCATGGGACAGCTGCCAGATGCCACGAAGCACCGCTGTGCAGATATACCATGTATCTATACATACAGCCTGTAAAATAAGCCTATCACGACCCAGTCAGATCTTTAAACAGTCTAAATGGTCACCTTTCCAGAAATCAGTTCTGCACTTAGAGCAAAGACACTGTCAGCCATGAAGAATTCAAAAAAGTTGCCTGTGCTAACAAAATTATTTTGCTGTTTCCTGTTTTCTGTCATAAACATGAGCAGAAACAATTGCTCTGCACCACATAGCCTCGTTTGAGGCAGAGCAGCAGTCTTTATTTCCAATTTGCTTTTATGTCAGTTCCCATCCTGCCCAAATGCTGCCAAGCAGGATCATATTAACAGCAGATTTGAGAAGTGTTTTTCCTTTGCAGACCAGAGGTATTCAGTCCAGTCTCAGACGATACGGTTGAAGTTTCACAGTGTTCTCGTCACGTGTCAGATTAATTAAAATTAAAAGTTTATTTTATTCAACCATCTAGAATACCAAATTCCACTGATTTCCCACAGAGATACACAGGCACAACAATTCCCACTGCAATCTTTCATTATTCTTTACAGAGATACTGTACCATATTCCATACTCCCACTAGAATTTTACTGATGTGGCTGTACTGACATAGGTAAATTTATTCTTGATGTACTTTGGCACACAAAAAAAATCATCATCAGGCCTATTGGGATAAGATAGTTCCTCCCCATGGTCATATTTACTTTACTTAAGACTACAAAAAAAATCCCAAAAAACCCACAGTGCTCAGACAGCTTCAGTATACTATCCTTCCTCATGGGGGAAAAAAAGAATTACAATCTGCTCTAAGGTGATCTGCTGTTCTTTGTGGTTACCCAGAAGAATAAGAACATTATCGATCCAGCATAACACAGAGTTAACTCTGATGTTCAGTTTTACATGTATATGTGATCTTAGGAGCTTAAGAATGTGTCTCAAACCAGGACAGAATGACACTTTTCTTTAGTGACAGATATAGGAATAAGAGTTTTTCTTAAAAAAAACCCAAACCCAATCCAAGGATGGCTTTCATGAAAAATTGAGAAAGAGATCAAAACAAAAACAGGATCAGCAGAAGCTGTTACCACTTCCCATGTTATTTCTATGCTCGTGTGTTTACCAGTTCTGGTAAAAACCAATAGGTCCTCTAGAACAGATGACCAACAATTGCTGTCCTTTGCTTCTGAAGTTTCATCAGCTGAAAATGATAGGAAGGATGGGGAAAACAACTGAAAAAGAGGCTTATGATAAATGAAGATTGTCAAGGACAGGTAGGTGAGTGACAGAAGTTGCTTCACTGAGAAAGGAAGACAGATGCTTGAAAATACTTACTTTTCACTTTGGTGAATATTTTCCTCCCTATTTCTCTTAAACATATCAAGATCAGTACTATTTGAAAGCCTTTTCAGTTTTTTCAGAAGCCAATTATCATTCGCAAGTAACCTCATGCATGTCATTTTTGTAAATTGAGTGTATATCTATAGGCACTGGGGCATTAAGAACACAAAAAATTGAAATGAGCAGAAACAGTAAACATTGAAATAACGGAGTTTGTGCTGATGTTTCAGCAGGCTATGTGGAAGAGTGGTGGAGCTTTGGCAGATGCACAGAAGGTTCATTTAGCCCAAAAGCTGGCCAACAGATCTGCTCCTTCTGCTCTATTTTGCAGCCATAGAATCTGGTAAATTCATTTATGAAACTACAAGTTACACGATAGAACCAAGAAATTGTAAAGGCAACCTTACCAGGCCTTTCCCACTAAAAAAACGTCCACTTATGTTAATATGAACACTTTGCACAGAGAATTCTCAAACAGGGTGCAAGAAATTAAGCAGGAACTCTGTCAGCCTCAGTTTTACAAGTTGGACATGAAGAGCGCCAATTTAGCTACACATATCCACTCTACCTGTGAGCTTTAAAGAAATGCAGAACATACATTTCTTAGGAGTTCTCACCACTGTTGTAGCACAAAAAAATCTTCAGTTGGAAATCCTCCTTTGCCTGTAATAAAAGACCCACTATTTTCTATCCTTTTCCTGGTGACCAGGCCTTCCCCATGCACTCAGGGGAATGCTTTCTAGGTTTTATTTTTCCTACAATATTTGGCCTCTTTTAATTTATTTTTCAATGAAAACTGAGGTTCTTCTGTGCTCAATTGGCTCTTGCTTCTACAAAAGACCACAACATACCAATTGTCTTACAATCAAACCAAAAGCACTGGCAACACTGAAAAAACAGAAACCAAAATGCTCATTAGCAAAACATCATCTTTCCAAAGTAGGTGCTTACAGAAAGAGAGCTCAAGTATTTTCTTACAATCCCCCCTTCGTGACTTTTGTATTGCACATGAGCTGTGCTTTACAGGCAGATTGGGTTGATCTGGCACAGTTCATGACCCAAGAAGATCATGACTGCTCATTCCCTGAATCCTAAGCCCCACTATGCATAGAGCAGCAGAGACCACAAGGGATGTCAAAAGCAGATGGATGCAAGAGAATGGAGACGTTTGGGTGAGCCTACCTCAACACTAATGTCAGCTCTGGTTCTTATGCTCTGTTTCACTCAGGCTAAAGGGACATTGCTGACATTCAGTACATCTTCCACTTGCACCTCTGGTTTTCTTCAGGCAACAAGATAAAGGCTACCAGAAAGGCAATGAGCAGAGTCAAATCATGGAATTTGCAGAGTTGGAAGGGACCTCTAGAGAACATCTAGTCCAACTCCCGTGCTAAAGCAGGATTGCCTAGAGCACATTACTCTAGACTGCCTCCAGGCGGGTCTTAGAAAGTCTCCAGAGGAGACACCCCAACCTTCCTGAGCAGCCTGTTCCAGTGCTCTGTCACTCTCTCTGTAAAGAAGTTTTTCCTCATATTTGAATGAAACTTATTCCTGTGTCCCAGCTTGTGACTATTGCCCCTCGTCCCGTGACTGGGAACCACTGAAAATGGTCTGGCTCCACTCTCCTTCAACCGAATGCAACACTGACTAGTCATAGATGTATTTGCAGCTCTGAGCACAAATGGTCTCAGTGCAGGCAGGGACTGATGGATATCTGAGGGTGGGGTTTAGTCGACCAAATAGATCCGCTTTAGGAGTTCTTTATTTATTAGAAGGAGTACACAGAAATAATCATTCCTAAATCAATGTCTGAGAAGATTCGTGTCCATAAAGTGCTTACTCCTTTTTTTTTTTTATATTTTTCTCTAGAGTCCTGTGGTACAAACTGTTCAAAGGACTTAAAACTTATTTCTCAAGAGCAGAAGACTGTGTCCTTGGGCTTGTTGCTGTCACAGCATGCATATAGCCTCCACTAATGTTTTTCTGAAGTTCAGCTTGCCCACCAGTTATAACCCCGGTGGTAACTTATATGGGCAATGACAATTTGCCATCAAAATTAAAGACAGTCAGGAACACAATTTAGGAGGAATATTTTCCTGTATTTTTGAGGAACAAAATTTTAAACTTTTTAAACTAGCTTTGGTGAAAGGAATAATCTTATTTGCAAATTTATTTATGCAAATGTTTTATAACTGTCCAATGAGTACTTGCATAGACAAACTCACATTCAAGAACTCATGTAAGAGACGTGGACATTTAGTTAATTCCTATGGACACATTTCTGATCAAATAGATTATTTTTAAAATGTGCAAAATGGACAGAAGTGCAGCAGTCCATACTACGTTCAAAATAATTCTTGCTCAGCATTACTAATTAGGAAATCCCAGCAGAACAAGTAACATGATACTCTATAGCACTATTGAAAATCTGAAAAACTGCAAATTCCAAATACTCCAAAGTCTTAAGAACTCCCAGTGCAACAAATCTCTTCCATATGAAAGCTTTACAGTTCCTGTTCAAAGCCTCAACAAATGCAAATATGATCACTTCATATAGACTCTGTGCTGATGTAATTTGCTGTAGCTTCATGGAAGTCAATGATGATATATTGATTTCCAGTAATGAGGGTCTGACCTAAAAAATGCTGCATTCATTTACCAAATAAATGCTTTCCACCCCTCCCCTCCCAGTTTCAAACTTTATTTAGCTTTTCTCCAGGGGAGCTGAAGTGCTGAATTCGCATGTAAATACATTCAACACCTACACCATAAGCTAAGGAGATTGTAAGTACAAGGAGGGTATAAAAAATTCACCGCTGTTCCTTTCCTTACTATAGATTAAGAAAATCACTGTCACAGAGATGAAGAAAGAACAACACAGAAGGTGTTCTGGCAAATTTTCAGTTGTCTGGAAAATCCATAGCAGTAATTGGGAAACAAGCTAGATAACTTTATTTGTACCTGGATTCATAAAACTATTTGCTCCTGTCAATGGCATTTTGGAAGAAAGAATAGTAGAAAAGAGTTTACTTGACTCTTTCAGAAAACATTTTTCCAGAAAACTTGAGAGATGCGAGATGGATTGGAATAATAAAAATAACTTGTAATCTATCCTGCTAGTTTGGCAGTGATTTTTTACTCCTATCAAGGTACTATTTTTTTTTTCTGATATAGTATAAGAATGGAATGAAAGTTTTCTTAAGAAGAGTGATGAGTGACCCAGTTTTTGAGGTAGCATTCGTATCATTATCCTCTGGATTTTATGTTTAAAAGATTATCTTGACATTAGGAAAGAAGCTTTTCTGTATTTTTTCCCCAGTTAAATTTTGAACTCTATGCTTACAGGGAAAAATAAGCTGTTAAGAAAGAAAAAAAAAGATTTCAAACGAGTTACATTGAAAAAAATATCTTTAAAGATACAAATTTCTAAAATTTCCTTTTGGCTTCTATTTCCCAAGCAAAGCACTTGTTGGATGACTTACTTGCCATTATCCCTCTATCTAGGATTCAAAAGTTACTCAGTGAGGCTCCTTAGGTTGCAGCAATTTTAAGTAGGACAGTTATTCTCCCCACTAAAGAGAGCAAAGCCCCAGGCACCCAGTGTACTTGCCTGTCACTTGTCAGAAGTATTCACTTTGGTTTAGAAGCTGGGAATCTACCAGGCGTCACATCTGTGACTCTTATACTTAAAGAAAGCATTTTACTATGTTTCTCTCCTTAGTCATACTTTTGCACCTTGACAGAACTGGAACCCACAGCTCGGTCAGGTCAAAGAGTATTTTTAATTTAAAAAATTCTTCCACCATTGTCACAGATGCAAAACTTTTATTATCCAAGAGAGCAACCTACAAAAATAATTTATGCAAGAAAAATGAATTTGTCTGTCTGGGAAACAGTTAGGAATTTACACATACCCAATTTGCTCACATGCTTTTCTTTCTTAGATAATAATACAAAGATGTCTCTTTTTTGAAATTGTCAGGAATCAAAATCTCACTGGGATTGAGATTTGAATGAGGTGTTGGTTGCCAGGCCAGACAAACAAATTCATCAGCACTTCAGTGGTTCAAAGATTCAAGTCATTTGTTAATTTAATAGATTTTATACAGGGATGACATATTCCAGAGGTATTTTTCTTTTATTCTTATTAGGTGCCTAAAACATCCACTGTACTCATGTTGTAGTCTGTGTATGGCTTACTGTATTGGTTACACCTGATAGAAGTTGACTTGAATTATATCACAAATAGCCTGATTTAGGGACAGAATGCCCTTCACTTTTCTATGAAAGTAACTCAGACATGTAATATTATTATATTTTTATAGTTATGAGATGCATAAAACCAACCATATAATCATCACTTTCTTTTCTACATAATTATAGTAATTTTGTAACATATCCACAATGTAAACACAAAAGGAATGTAATTGTATTTTTTTTCACAACAGCCAGGAAAAACACTGATTTAAACTTAAACCCACAAAGCTGTTGTCATTCCTTATGCTAGTGGGGCCTGGAACAGCAGAAAACAATCATAAAACCTTGTTGTTTTATAAAATGTATCGATTAAACAGATAATTGAAACTAGAAATTTCAAAGTTCAAAAAGTGGAACATCCCAAGTGGTATAAGAAGGGTTTTGCCTACTGTCAGTGGAACAAAGGAGCACAGAAGCATTTGCACAAAGTGGTTTTGATATCAATAGACTGAATTGTCAAAGCTATGAATCATCATAAAAAAGTGCCTGTAACAAGTAATACAAGTATTTGTAAGATATTCTGTAGTGAATCATAGGTTTAAAAAGAAAAACAACAAATCCGAATATATTATTTCTTTTAACTGTTTTCTCCCATCAGAATAATATTACACAACACAGAGAATTAATTTTTACATTTTAGTGTCCTATTGTATTTGCTCTCAAAAGAATGATAATAGTTCTCTTTTCCTTAAGAAGTTACTATCAATCTCTGAATAAATATTAAAACTAAAAAAAGAAGAAAAAAAAAAAAGGTCAGCATTTCCTTCAGTACTGTTGCTGGATTGATTTGATTTAAAGATTAGCATTCACTGAATTGTTTCTACCTTTCTTTTAGTGATAATTCCATAACATCACTCACATTTTATCTACCTTTTTGTTATACACTCTGAAGATGCTTTCATAGCTTCAGAAGGCAGATAAATACTAGAGAAACAGTATTTTAGTTATTTCAGCTTTTCTCATCAAGAAGAAAACTGGCACTTTTGTGTGGAATAGGTAGACTCCAGAAACAGAGCACATCAAGCTTACAATGGTGAAGTGCGACTTGCACAGAACAATCAGATAAATTCTAGGCCGCGTATCAGTACACAATCTTCTGCTTTGTCCACCGCTCGAACTGTAACAAACAGGGATCTGGTTTAAACATATTCATATTCACAAAAAGGAAACAAAGAGGCTCCGAAGATGCTGGGTGGCATGAAACAGAGCTGCATGGCAGCACACACATATAGTCTGTGGGCCAGGGCAGCCCAGCTGATCCAGTAGGTGCATTTATAGCTGTGTGCAGGACCCCAAGGACTTTTTCCCCATTGTCCCAAGGGAGACCTCAGTTCCAAGACCCGCTGCTGGAAACAGGCAGATTTGCAAGTTTGGTTCATCTAATATGGCACTTGCATACAGGACAGAACTGAAGGATGAAACAAAAATTTTTCCATTATTGAGTTTTTCTTCTTTTAATATACTAGGATCTATTTTCTCATTAAAAGTGCAGAAGCTTTGCAACAATAAATAATATATGAGCCAAAATGTATTTCTTATTCATGGATCTGCTGGGAGTTTTTGCATGATCTGTTTTAGGTCTACAAAGCAAGCATTTAAACACTGAATACAGACTTCATGGGATTAGTTGGCAGATAGCTACTTCTTTCCCTTGTTCTGGATCACCTCACCTTATCAAAAATTCATAGAAAAGAATCCATAACTTGATGGCTTTTAAAGACAGAAGGTAACATAGGTTTCCAATGCAATCTGAAAACATCTTAAGATGAAGTTTTCAAAGAAATACTTTGGAGCTTGGAATATCATAACCGTTAAAAACTCAAAATCTGTGAAGACAGTTAATCATCTAAAACAGAGGAGTCCATTTTAGGAGCAAGGCACCTCCCTGAACTGAACTGCTTCATCAAGCTTAGAGCACTAAAGACTAAGTAAAAAAATAATCTCAGAGAAAAATCTTTGAGGTCCCTCATGCTTTCTTATGCAATATTTTGCAAATGTTATTGTATAGTTAAAAAACAATAAATACAGTATGAAAAATCTGCTGTGAAAGGCTAGAAGTATACTTTTTGAGTGTTTTGCATCTCTGACATATTCCTAGAGAAAAATCACTTACTGTAAGAATTTATATCATTTCTGTACACATGCTTAACTGTAAATTAGTACAAAAATTGCTCTTTAAGTGTTGACTCGTAACTGTGAGTTTTCCCAGTAACACTGAAGACAGTGTTAACTCTTTTCAGAATACGTGCAACAATATTCTTACACAAAACACCAAAGACTAAACAGAAAAAGAGAAAGATTAGATCTTCAACATTGCCTGCCGATGACAAAAGTGTTTAGTCAAAATATTAACTGTATGAATACTGTCTTTGGTCAACATTGCTGCCAAGAAGCTCCTGCACTGGGCACAGATACGTATGCAATGCTCAGCCATACAAGAGATAAACTACAGTGAACCTCCAAGGGAATGAACACTGAGGAAAAAGGGGAAATGCTGTTGGCAAGGTGTGATCAAACAAAAAAGAGGCTGGATAAATGCATCTAGGTCAGAAAAACAAATCAGAAAATGAAATTAATATCTGCATGGGCTGGAGTGTTAAAATTAATTTTACAACCATTTATGCCGCAAATTATAGTTAACAATAATATGATTCTGAACTAAAAATTTCATCTTTTTTGAATCAACTGATATGAGTATTTTTCTTGATCCTCTTATCTAAAGAAGAACTATTCTCCTATATTTGTGAAATATTTGTAGTTTCTCCAGCAAGACTCTTGTGATTTCTTGGCAGTGTGGCTCCTCACCTTGATGAGGGAAAGTTGCACCTCAGCTAAGGTTCCACATTGCATTTGGGGAATACAGAAATGAATGCTGATGGTAAGCATGTACCCTGGGAAGTGTGTGAGGGCCACTCCTTGCAATCTGACAGACTTTACTGCCTTGTAGAACAGCCTGGTCAGCAGAAAGAAGTCTGAACTCTCCTTACTTACAAACACAATGTTGATGGTGTTGGAAATGGTATTAGTCTCTTGTGATCTTTCTCTGACTTTCTAAGGACTTTAAGCTGATTCCACTGCCGCTTCTCTCCAGTATGGAGCAACCAGTAGAATACTGATGTGATATCCAGGAAATAAAACCTGCATAAAGTTAAGGGTCTTGCTTAAACAGAGTGTACAGATAGATGTCTCCATTGTTCCACCTCTTGCCCAAAGGCAATTTTGGAGTTGCATACATTGAATAACATGATGTAGAAACATTTGAGCTGGCTCAAAGATCAGTATAGCTGTGGGGTTTCTCAGCAGAACCCATTCATTTAGGCACAAATATGCTGTTCAGCTACAGGTTCTCCAAATCGCTGGAAGCCAATGCTTAGTCTCTGGTCAAGGATATCACCATCATATACAAGTTCTGTATCTTTTTCCTCCTTCACTATCTTTCAGCATGGTCTAAGGCACTTGGGATCAGAATTAATCCAAACAGAAGAGGAGACTCACACCAAAAAGAAATAGGTAGACTTTTGACTGTCTTTCCTATCATGTCTCTCCTTTCTTTCCTCTGCCTCCCTCCAGGAACATAGGTACCAAGCATACCTTTGTACCAGTGCTCTTACTACCCAAATACTGGGTGATATGATGTCCAGCTTCTTTGAAGTGCTGAAAATTTGTATATCACAGAATACTCAAACCTCACAAAACTTGATCAAATCTTACAAGAGCAGTTAGTTAATTTTTGATATGGAC
Organism: Jacana jacana; assembly: GCA_013400555.1. Taxonomy (NCBI): domain Eukaryota; kingdom Metazoa; phylum Chordata; class Aves; order Charadriiformes; family Jacanidae; genus Jacana; species Jacana jacana. The sequence goes on along the minus strand of VZTM01009415.1, from coordinate 8,766 downwards.
AAAAATGCCTTTTGGTACTAGACAAGCTTATATAGGATAAACTGGGTATTTTTTGAGCCCTTACATGTAATGGATTTTTTTTTTCCCTGTAGCAAAGTATATTTCAATGTATTTCAATGTATAGCCCTTCTCACAAGTTGACACCTAATAAATTCTGTTTAAGAAAGCTGAGGTTTTTTTAGAAATTTCTATTGGCTCTGGCAAAAAAACCTTGTAGCCCTAAAAACCAAGTGTTAATTCTTCTGAGCTTTGGTACTAGGTGAAGTCTTGCAGGAAATCATTAATAGGCAGCATTAGAAGAGGCTGAGCAGGCAGGAAGGGGATATTTTTACACCAGTGTTGATGCTTTTGACTGCTGTAAACACCTACTGGTAGCTCTCTAGGATGAATGCATTAAGCCTTTGACTAATGAAATATTGATAATAATAACAGCTTAGACACCTGGTTCATCTGGACACCTAAATGGGAATGCCTAAATTTAGTTGTTTGAAACATGTTTTGAATCCTTTTCCAAAGTGTCAATGCGAATGTCCAAACGTTAAATACAGCTTTCAGTCTCAAACATGCGTAAATTCTACATTCTCTTATAATCATCAATTTTTAAAAATTAAAATAATAAAAATAAATCTAAATAAGGAGCAAAGACCCAGACTACAAGGATTTGGTAAGGCAGGGCAAACAAACAGGGCTAGAAAGACAGGACTCTGGTTTAAGCAAGGCAGGCGGGTACACAAACACTCATACTAACTGCATTGTGCTACTGAGTAAAATGGCAGATCTGTTCAGCTTACTGTCTTCTACTTGCTTTTCAGCTATAATGCTATAAATACAGAGCTAACAATTTCATTGTTTTGTATTACACATATTTGTACAGTAACAATCCATTACTAAAAACTATTAATGAATCCCACGCTAGCAAGTCCTGCGTTCTTATCCAGTAACAAACTACCTTTTTCTTATATCTGTAACTTAGAGTATTAAATTCCTCAGGAGGCTGGAGCTATTCTTAGTTTTGAGAGGGTAGATTATCTTAGCTTGAGGAGGTAAATTATCCCGAGTAAGGGAGAACATCATACAGCAAAGAGTCAGGCTGTTCTTCTGACTGCTATCTTTGCAGCTTGCAGACCATGCGTGAAAAAAATGATACAATGAGGTGCAGCATCACATCTCCAGTTTCCCCGTGAAGAAGGTTGGCTGATGGCAATGTTGCCAACCTAAACTGCTGCTACACACACCACTCTGCCTTCTCCGTGGATCACTGCCTGCACCCATACATCTCGTGTTTTCCTCTTTGCACGGGAGAGATATATCTTCCCTACCATTGTGTAGGGGTTTTTTTCAGGGAAACTGCTGATGCGGGAGTTCTGCTTGTGGACCTGCTCAAACTGCCAGAACTTAAAGGATGGATGTTGTACATTTCAAAATACTCCAACCCACAGAGAAATCTCTTTCTTGACAGATAACACTGATTTCAAATCTGCACTCTGCTGCTGCACCCGCAGACAGCACATGACAACCCTTGTGACAGTGATTGCAATCCCTGATGGTAACAGCGGGATTGTTATCTGCCCTTCAACAGCGTGCTGCCAGCAGGAGCCTATTTAAGCTTGTGAAACATGCAAGGTCATTCACTCCCATCACACTTTTGTTTTCAGATTTTGTCGGGGGGGGGGAAGTTTTCTTCACTTCTAGTATTACCCTCCTAATGTTTTAATTTGGTGATGAAACTTCTCCACACAAAGGAAAAAATGTGGCAATTCTAATTTTAGTTGATTACCTACATGTATTACTTTTACCTTATCAGCAAATATCTGTTGTTTTGCACAGTCATGCATTAATCTATGTAACAGCCAACACAGGAGGTTATACAGTCTTCTTCAGCACTCCATAGATATGTGTTTTCCATTATTACTGTACTCAGAAAGCTCTTCTCCCTGGGGGGGCTTCTAATGTGATATTTAGCTTGAATCCTAATGCAGCTAAGCTCCATTAAAACTGCGCACATGGACTCAAGGGCAACTGTAAATAATGCAAAAATAGATCAATACTAATCTTGAATTGTTTATGTGTAATTCTCACGGAGCTCTTGTATTTATGACTCCAGCCACATCCTGTCACGTAGGTTCTGACTGACTGCTCCTTCCTAGTCATGGCAGGGACTTCAGGAGTGTACATCAATGTTAGTCTCATGGATCATATACCAAATACAAGGAAAATTGCATTCTCTCTTTGTATAAATACATATAAGGATATGTTAGAGGGTGTATTCTCTGGAGAAGCATAAAGTTAAAGATGGAAAATAAATAATGTACCTTCAGTGTGCTCACTCTTGCAGGGCTTAACTTTCTAGTCCTATTAGGTAATTTTGTTTTATTTATCCAGCCTTTGAAGCATAAATAGACTAAGGAAAGTAACTATGATTTATTCTAATTCTTAAAAGAAGCAAACTATGTTTTTATACCATACTTGTTATGTCTGTAGACTGTATTTGTGCACATACATTCTACACTAGAAAAAAGTCAACCATTCACAACTGTTTATGAAAAAAATATCTGTATATACTTTGCACCTCAAAAGTACAACCCCATCAATATTAATAAGCACTTAATTCTAAAAGTAAATGTTTTTATTTTAAAACTAGATTCAGATGAACTAACACCTTTAATAATCTTCTAAAAGTGTTCTCTCCAGAAATAATTTTGAATTATAAACTTTCCTGGACAGTAAAATGCCTGCCTTCTCCTACACGTTGTCCCCATTCTGTTTATTTGTTGTGATTTTTCTTGTTTTGTGTTGTTTTTCTCCCCACTAAACCTTTTCAGGAATACCAACTGAAGAGTTGCTGAGTAGGTTTTTGAGGAAAATAGCTCCTTGTAGAGTTCTAGCAGTATATTTTGCTCATTAAAAAGTAGCGGACAGATTGCTGATGAAAATTCTAATAAGTAATATTAAAGCATTAATGCCATCAGCTCAGGGTTTTGTACAACATAGCAAACCGTATGCTGCAGAGCTTGGGATCTCTTTCCAGCTGTCAGCTGACAGTATCCCTGGGTTCCTGCTAATTGGTGACATACTAAAGCAAACAAGTCAGCTAATTCCAGAACAGTGAACTGATTAACTTTGGGTGTATATGCATATTTATAAAGAGAATGTTGCTTTTGTCTAAATAATCAAAAATAGGTTTGTTTTTTAATTTTACAAGTTGTGGACTACAAAATTACTAATGGCATGAGAAAACCTTGGGACTAATTCTTTACATTAAATGTTTCAAAGATGTTGATGTTGATCTTAAAAAGACAGAATGTACCTGTATGTAGAAAACTGAGAATAATCAGTTGTTTGATCATTCCTATTACTCATAAAAGCACCACAATTACTTGAAAATACATATTTTGCAAGAATACAACATTTTCTATATTCTAGTACCAAAAAACTGCATTAAAAGTGGTTTATTTTAACTTTTTACTTCTTTAACATCATACACTTTTATCATAATGTCATAAATTGATAAAATCATGTCTTTTAGGTCTATAACATCATAAAGTATTTACTTTGATTTTCTTCGCTGTGAATACGAATGACCACGCCAGCAGACATCACTCTCCACTGCAATGTACAGCAGCGTTCCCCTGGTTCCATTGTTTCAAACCTAATGTTTGGAGGGTTCAAGAACCTATTGAGCAGCCATGAAAGCAGTTCTACTTTATGACCAGAATTCTCTAACCCGGTAAAGAAAGAAAACTAAAGAAATGAAAGACCTGGGAAAGTAAAGTAACGTTGGTAGGCATGCTGCAGGCTGGCTGCATTGGAACCTGTAGATGGTGAAGATAAATGGTGGTTTACAGCAACTTCTGATTGTATTTTGTTCCCATTCATGCCTCATTCTCTTACAGACCAGAATGAGCCATTTCAGATAAGTCCATGTAAGGTTCATTGTTTTTTACGAGCATGGTGAGAGTAACCATGGTATACTTTTAGTACAACAATATTGAATAACAGAGGCATTAACAGTTCTGAGAGCAGAGGCTGGAACACCATATCTAGCTAACAGCAAGACTGTCTTCAGTTTTAAACCGTAAATTGTTCTCTTGTTCTTCTGACCCACTTTTGCATTCATGTTTTCAGTGTGGTCCAGTTACAAGAGAGAGCTGGAAGATGCTTTTTCAGAGAAAGTTCATTAGTCTGATGGTGCTTTCCTGGTAGGGGGAGCTGTGATTTTAAATTCCCTGAAGATGGGAATGGCCTTGAGATTAGGCCTCCCTCATCCTAGCCCAAATCAATAGAACACATCTGTGGTTACAAGTAGAATTATTGTGCTGATACATCATCAACCATCATTAGCTTTTTAATTTCTGAGAAAATAAAAGAATATTATCAGATTCTATTTTCTGCTCTAAGATGAACAATAGTGTTTACATCTATAGTTTGCCCTGTGTTCTATGGTCAGCTTCTCTATACATTTATTTGTGTGACTTATCAATGGAAAATCAATCAGCTTGATCNGTTTTGTTTTTTTTTTTTCCCAAAATCTAGTCTTAATTTTATATGAACAGTTCTCCCCCTGGAGATCATTACATCCCTTCTGAACATTGTCCACACTCATTAAATTGAGTCATTATATAGCACAGCACACTGCTATGGCTGCAGGCCATAGAAATCCTAAAAGATATGTATTCAAATATTAAAAGATGATATGCAATATTTTCTGGTTCCTGAATTAGCAAATCAACAGAGGAAAAGCTTATGCTTATATAAAGTATTTCAGCTTGAGTGTGACAACATTAATTATCCACTGTAACATGCTGATTTATAATTATGAAATCAGTAATTTAATTGGCATGTAATGCAGTAAAAACATTCCTGCCAGAGTCGTTACCTAAGTGCTGGTGCTTGATGCTTCCAAACTTAGTTAAGCTATCAAAAGAACATTATTCTGCTAAATGCCTATACCTGCAAAACCAATAACTATTTGACAAATAATGTTTAAAAAGTGCTACTACATGGCTGCAGAAGATACTGTCTCCACATTTCAGACAAACAAGTCAAGCTCACTGTTGGTCATCAAACACATCTTACTGTTGATAGAAATAGCAAATATCTTTAATCCAAAACAGAAGCTGCCTCCAAATCATATAAAAATGATTGATATGTAGATTACCGATTATGCTAATCTGACTGTCAGAGCTTCATTCCTGGATGTAATTGCTTGTTGGCATAGATTTGTCTGGGTTGGAAGGGACCTTTAAGATCATTGAGTCCAATTATTAACCTAAACCACTAAACCATATCCCTAAGCGCCACATCTACTCATCTTTTAAATATCTCTAAGGTTGGCAATTCCACCCCTTTGCTGGGCAGCCTGTTCCCATGTTTGACAATCCATTTGGTGAAGCAATTTTTCAGAATATCTATCCTAAAAGTCCCCTCACACAACTTGAGGCCATTTCCTCTTGTCCTGTCACTTGCTACTTGGGAGAGTGACCCACACCTCGCTACAACCTCCTTCCAGGTGGTTGTAGAGAGCAATAAGTTCCGCGTGTTTGTAGGTTTGTGATGGAGTATTATGATTAATGTAGTACCCACCAAAAGATGAGAGCAATCACTTCAATGAAGCAGAGATGAGCAGTGCAAGAGCTGGGATCAGATCAGGCAGTTCAGTGCACTCAGGGTACTGTATGATAAAGAGCATGGGGGCCAGTTTAATTCCTCCTAGTCCTTTCACTACTGAACTAGAGATCATAGCTAGAACAGCAGGCAGTTCTTCAACCTTGTAGATTTGGGTGAAGGGCCTGATCTACAGAGAGAGAGTCACACAAAGGGAATATATCAGAATAACCTTAACAGGACAGTGATCTGCATGAGTGATGCTCTGTCAAAGGAAGAATCCAACTTAAAACCTGGATACAGCAGGTGGTAGAAGGCAGAGAAGAGAATAAAAATCCCAGCGCTGCAGCCAGTAAATCATCCTACAATGGTTTCTTAGCCCTGAACTACATGACGTATTGTGCCTGAGTAACTATTTCTGTGATGGAAGGGATTCCTTCTACTGAAATTGTTTTACCTCTCCAGCTGCTAATGGGACTGAAGTACTACCACTCTAAGCAGTTCATTAAACCCTATGGGAGTAAGCCTGGATAAGCAAGATATAACTGATATAAGCAAGATATAACTGATGACTGTCATATATATATGGCTGGTGAAATATTTAGGCATGATTTTCAGTTATTGCATACTGGTCTTTTTCAGTTTCCTGGCACAGCTGAAGTGCTACAACCTCTGAGTGTGGACAAAGCCATTTTCTTACATCATTTTAGAAGAGTGTCAATTCCTTACACGATATGTCATTTTGATATAAATAAAAGTATCCTACTAAAACCTGCTAAACTAAAGATATCTGTATGTATACCAAGAAACATATAGTATTACCAGAAGCATGACCTATGAGGATTCCTGAAGGCAGATATTTAACTTCACATTAAAAGCATCATTCTCTTAGATGCGTGTATAAGAAGTAGGATTCAACTCGCATTAAATAAAAGCTAAACGACAAACTTCAAAGGGAACTTCTCTGTGGCCAATGGAGACTGGCACCTCCCTGGAGTGGTCCATCCCTTCCCAGTGTAGTATTGCACGGTGTCTTTGTGTTTTCCACCACCAAGGGCCTCCTACTGGGAACTCTGAGGCCTGCCTTTCATTCACAGCTCAAGTCTCTCATCAAAGCCACCACAGCAGTGTTTTCCCAAAGCCTTATAGCAATATTTTCCTATTGTTATTTTCACATCCTTGCATCTGCAAGCCCCAAAGTTGTTGTTTTAATAAATTTGTGTCGGAAAAGACTGCCACCAGTCTGAGAGTCACCCTTCTTGCAGCCTTTTCCTGCACTTTGGTTACTCAAGGGCCCAAATAAAATATGGGCAACAGCTCAAGTCTCTCACACCCCAAAGTGTGCTTTCATTAGCATTAACAGCATCATGCCCCTAAACAACTGACAGTTTGAGTAGGTCTTGAAGGCATTGACATAGTTACTAAAGTTTGTGGGGTAAACCACCTACTGCTGATGGGAGCAAGGCTTAGGGGTGTTCAGCTGTGAACCTTGACACTTCTCTGTCCTGATGGCCACCAGGGAGAGATTTCTCTTTCCCTTTTCTCTCTCCCCTTTTCTTTTTTTGTCTTTCCTCAAAAGCTACTTTGGCTGTCAATATATGTTACCAGCTATGGACTCTTCTGATAAATCTCCGTGCGTGTGAATCTGTCTCTTTTGTGCCGCAATAGGAGACTGATATTTTTTAGACACCTAATTTTCTGACAGTTGGAGTTAGTTCATACAAATCCCACCCTCAGGCAGTGCTGAGACGGAGGGAGCTAGCAGAAGCCCTTTTCTAACATCTGACTTAAACAGTAAGCTTACATGCACAGTCCTGAAGACGAACCAACACATAGTAGCAATAGGATTATAGCCTGTGCTGGTAGAATAACTTAATTGCTCATGTTCAGTCTTTCCAGTATTTCCCACAGCTTCCGTTCTGTTTGAAAGTAAACCTCAGCCTCACAAGCACTTTTAAGTCTTTGGTAACATTAATAGACCATAATCACAGAAGATTTGGAACTGCAAGAAGTAAACTCTCTAGTTTAGCACTTGTAAATCAAGATTCTGAGGTTTCTTTGATCACCATAAAAGTAATTAACCACAACACGAAAGAAAAATAAATACAAAAAAATGTTATTGGAAAACTAAGCCATTATTTAGATGACTGAAAAAACAGGATATGCAAAAGAATGTGGAATACTTAATTCCATTTCTTTGTGTATTTTCATTATCGATTGTCATTACTAAGAAGATTCACAATGGAAAACATCATCCCAATTTTTAATCACTTTAAACGCAGATTTGTGAAGCATCACATAATTACCTTTTATTCTCCCTTTTGTACCATAAGGATGATATGAAAAGAGCTATTTTTAAAGTAGCATACTGCAATACAAAATGGCCATGTATTTATAAAACATTAACTGTTAGTGAGACTCCTCAGAATAGTGATCTGTTACCCATTGTCTGATGAAAATTAAGCCAATTCAAAGCAGTTCCTGCTGCAAAAATACCAACTGCAGCATAGGGTATAGGTTTCATTGAGCAAGAGAACAACTTTAAAATAAGAAAGAGTATGAAAAATATAGAGAAAGTTTCAGATTAAGTATAGAAAACACAAAAGCCTTCAGTTATTGCATTTTGGAGAGGGGGCTGACCCATCAGCTTTCCAAACCAGGGAGACAGTAAGTGAGACATACCAGAGCAAATTAGCAACACACAGGCATAGTTATGTAGTTTCTGGACTAGACCTGATTAATTTTCTGCCTAAGAGAAGCCTGGAGAAGCAGCTAGCCTGGCAGTAGTCTGTTAAAACATTTGCTTACTCATTTTGCTATTAGATGCAATCCATAATTCAGCATTAAGCAGCTAGTTTGAGATGACAGCATGTTGAGAGTGCCCATAACTTTTTGTGAGTCTCCTGATGTGTTTTTTTTTAAAAACTAGGAGTTATTTTAATTTAATTGTTGAGTTACAATTGTTAAGCATATTGTTGGCCTCAATTGCTCTGCTAAAATTTGAAAATATTATCAGAATATATAAAAACAGAAGGCAAATATAAACAAGAGCAAATTCTGTTGGCTTGTTTTGATTTATATTTCCATCATAATTTTTGAACAGCAAAGCTTAAGCACATGTTTATACACTTTCCTAAACTGGAGCTGAAATCTGGTATAAAC
>VZTM01009391.1:0-10138 GCA_013400555.1 Jacana jacana | reverse complement strand
CATCAGGATATTTAGTTGTTTTACTGGCCTATATAGGCTACAGGACACCACTGTAAGAAACTTGCCAGAGAAGCTATTGCAGAACAGATATTGACTACTAAAAAGGCCATACAGAAAACTGCTTTAGGTCCCTCAAAGATAGGAATAGCTGATGCAGTTGTGTCTTATATAAAGAGTAATGAAGAGTTTTATGCAATCTAGTCAAATGGGTTTGGTGTATTACCTCACTACACCAAGTCCACCAGGGACAATTTAGCATGTGAAAGAAAGTGTCTGCAGCAGAGAGCAGTGAAAAAACTTTTCCAATTGATAACGCATTAGAGATGAAGTGCTATCTTTCTGGTCAGCTCCCAAGAGATCATATTCTGATTCATAAGCAAAGGAAGATGTGGAAATTCCCTATGGATTAACAAACCCCACGTAGTCCAGTTTACAGAGGCTCTCAACACAAGGCACAAGAGATGCTAATGTTTGGCAAGCTATAGAAAGGATGTTATGCTAGTTAATTCTAAATTGTCTTTCAAATCAGTTCTGTTTTTCCAAAATGTAAACTGAAGCAAGAAAGTGCCCTAGTTGTGGACTCTGTGACCATGTGCTCCTTGATCTGTTTGTAGGCTCCTTGCTTGAGATGTAAATGCTGCTTCTTTTACCACAGTCTGGAAGCTGGATAAGAAATCAGGAGATGGGGATAACTCTCCCCTGCTGCCAGGAGGTTCTCTGTCACCCCTTTTAGAGGAATACGGTAAAAAACTGAAAACAAACTTACCATCTCTTACACAGCAGCCTTTGGTTTTCAGCAATGATGTTGTAAGTGTTATCTATTCCACTGGGTAGGCCTTTTTGTGGTTTATGATAAGAAAAATGCCTAAATTCCTGCTTTTTTTTTGGCAATTGAATATTTAATTTCTCCTATTTTGTAGAAAAATATATTTCTGAGGTTTCTTCCAATTCAGAAACTTTCTCGAGAATATTGCTGCAATCTTCAATGATTAATGTTGAGAGCATATCGTCTGATATTTTATTTGCTACAAAAGATAAGAAATGGCAACCAAGAAATGCTTAACCACATTTTTTTTGATTCATTTGAAATGGAAAAGAAAATATCCCCCAAACCAAAGACATACATTTTAAACAAAGTGTAGCATTTAAAATAATAAATACCCATTTACTTATTTAAAATTTCATTTGTCTGTTTTGTGCAAGTTAGTTTTAGAATCACTTCTGTTCTAGATGTGTACTTAATAATGGGAGTGTTAAGGCAACAATATTTTCATGAAGCATATTTATTTTTTAATAAATCATTAGTCCATTGCAATTTAAAAACTTAATCTTTTACGGAGAATTGCAGATAGAGTCAGGGCCTGTATTTATATGCTAATGACTCTACAGGAAGAAAGCAGAATTAACATATAATGCTTAATTAAGACAAAAAAAATGCATTAATCCTATAACTTGGAAGTAAAGCACAAACTATTTCTGATGCATAATAGAGGTTTTAATTATGTACTTCAATGTAGCAATTCTTAAATAATGGTTCTGGCACTGGCAATAACATAGAAGAAAAAAGTCCCAGTGAAAACTATTGAAATAAATTAATCCTGTTCAGTTATAGCTTATGAAAGCTCATTCCTTACAGTCTGTTTTATGCATTTACATTCTTGAGTAGAAGTTCTTTTCAGTAAGTTTGTTTGACAAAAGACTGTTTTCCAACATCTGTAGCAAAAATCAATACATGATATAAAGAAATGCCAAATGGTCTGCACACATCCGTCTTTTTCAATCTTTGAACTATGCTATTCATAAAAAAGCCTGACTACTGAGTTTTCCTGGAGAGCACTCTAAATATTGCACAAACACATTGATGTCAGGACTAAATAAGAAAAGCTTTAAAAAATTAAACTGCCAGGCTCTGCAGATTCAGGCCTGATATCTGATTCTAGAAAATAATTCCAAGAAAAGCAAAGTAATAGCTGACTCAGTGTGTGAGTGTCCAACTTCTGTGACATAAATTGTATAATTGAGCTTTAAGGTAATTTTACATGTAGAGATGTGTTTTGGTGAACTGCAGCTTTCTGCTGGTTGTCAGCACTCAATGCTGTAAAATATTTTAACACGTTTTTCTACATCCTGTCTGCTGCTATAGCGTTCGTATGCAGGTTTTAGAATGCTCTTCAGTATGCTTTTTCATAGCAGCTTAATCACTGCTTCTGCTAGAAGCTGTGCATAAATTTGCTGTACTTGCTGAGAGTAAAATCTACCTTCAAAGGGTACCACTTTCTAAACATTGTTTTGAAAATGCGAGTGAGATGCCAACTGAGGGATATGAAACATATTACTTCTATGTCCTATCAGAAAGTAAAAAGTTAAAACTACACCTTGCGTGTAAAGCGTCCAATAAAATAACAGGAGAATGCAGCACTGTGAAATTAATGAATGGTGGGGGATTTTTGTACAAACAAAAGATGTCATTGGTGGTAGAGCAGCTATAATACACAGTGCTTACTTTCTTTGGAAAATAAAGATTTTGTCATTGCTTTCTCCAGACTGTCCTCCAGTTCTTCCCTTTCCCCATATTTGCTTCCCACCCACTGTACTGCTGAAAGATTTTCCTCCGAGGTTACCTACCCCTTATGCTTCTGATTTTCTGCCTATATTGACTTTTTCCTCCTATTCATCTTATGCGCTAGTGTGAATTGTAGCATTTGTGTCAGGTGGCCTTCAACTGCCTAAGCCTTTAATGCGAGCATTAGAAATAATTTCAATGTTTGTTGTATTCATTTTAATATTTCACAATGCTCCTTTTTTATTGATTCTTTTACATGGTGAAATTCAAGAAGCTTCTGAAATTCTTCAGCTGCCATTAGGTCAAGTTAAGTATTTAAATATTGCCTCAACTCCCTGACAATTATAAGGTGCATTTGACAATTAGCCCACAATTTCTTTCAATACAACAGGCATTGCCAAGAAAACCTTTTCCTACAAGTCTCTATTTTAAGAAATGTACTTTAAAGAAATATAAGACTAAATGTATGATTAAATACAGGGGTTATAAGAAGCAGCTGAAGAGAGAGATTAATGTTGCACAATTTGAAGAGGAAGGTGGGCTGTGAAAACTACTATTGAAGTGTTCTGATAGTTTCTTTCTTAGGGAGAAAACTTGAAAAATAATGAAAGGATGGAGAGAACATTTTTAGTTGCTTGGTTCATACGTGAAATAGACTAGAAGTGAGTAATTACTCTAGGAAATGTTTGAAGTAATCAGTATTTGGACATAAATGTAAATTAACACTTGCTTTTGATAGAAGTTCCATGCAGCTACCTTCCATTCAGATTGCCCATACAGATAGCAAGTTTCCTGCCATTCAGAGCAGTAATACCAGCTTTGCAGTGAAGTGCTGATTAAGCTTCAAAAAGTAATAATGCAGCTGTGACCCTTTAAAAGCTGATTTTTCTATATGAATAATAGCATTTACAGTTATACCAACTGTGATGTAAATTACGAACCCAATGAATCCTTGGGGTTCAGGACACATATTGAGTACTAATTGGGATCAAGAATAAATTTCACCAAAAGCTGTAACATTGAGAAGTGAGCAACTTTCTGGATAAGGGGTTTATGCCTTTTACTCTAGGAATGAAAGGTAGCTATTAGTGGAGATTAGATGGAACATTATGTGATTGCTTGCTTAGATTGTGTGTTTGCCCTAAAAAAAAAGCCCCATGGAGAGAGAGAAGATACTTCTGTATTAAACTAAACAAGTAAGACATTTAAGAAGGTTACACAAAAGAAACTGTCAACTGTCTTGCATCAAGTTAGCAAAAGCTAGAACTAATGGTATGAGTCCTAAAAGCATCTAAAGTTTCAAATCCTTAAGATCTCAGTTACTTCCATACTGTGCTTGATGTCCTCCCCTCCTGACCTTAGGGAAAGGTGCTGATGTTGAGTCATTTGAATGGGTGATGCAGTCTGATGAAATGTTATTTTATGCAGATAAAGGAGTTACTCTATAATATCTTCAAATGAAGTCCAGTAAAAGCAATTTTTGTCATTTACTAGTAGGTAGACCGAGGCTGACCTAACAGCACCAGCTCTCAGGGCTGTTTGGCTTTGGCATGGCCCTGTCTGGGCTTAGCTGGGATACAATTTGTCAAGGGAGCAAGTGACCCTTCAGTGCCTGACCTACTGTCACTAGCTCTAGGGGTGCCATGGCACACCTTGATGGCCCCTTCATAACAAGCAACAGTCCTTTGTGTCCACTGGGCTGGGGGAAAATAATCTGCAATTTCAGCCTTTAACTGAGTGCTCTTAAGAAGGAAGTAGACTGTGATAAGTAGACAAATAACCCTAGCTGATCCCAGCATTTAGAAGGAAGAACCCCTCACCAGGGACATTAGAATCCTCCCAACAAAGACCTCCAGATGCTTTGTCATCTCCCTTTACTCTTCTTTAAGGAGTCTGAAGCTATCAACTTTAGAACCTACAGAAGCACTAGAGGACCACATTAGAAATGTTTTGCATGACAATTTAAACTGTATGATCAATAATGCTTTCTTAAATTAATTAGATAATTTGGAATTTTATCCTGTTAAAGCATTAACTGGGCTAATAAATTCTTTACTCCACATCTATGCTGTATTCCTTTTTTCTCATAACAAGATTATGTGTGGCAATAATTGACAGTGAGAAAGAGTTATTTTCTGGAGGCTTATTCTGGAGACTCATTTCATCCACTAGATCAGATAAATTCACCCCAAAAGTGCCTTTTTAATTGTTATGGGTGACCAGAAAATGAGTCAACTCATTGGTGGACCCCAGAGGGACATTTAATGGTTGTAACTATAGTGGGATGTTGCAGACAGATTGAAGCTTTGTCTGTCTGTGCTGAACAAACCAGACACGAATGTTGTCACAGGCTGTTCCAGAGAGGGAACAATCTTCAGGACACTACAAGGACAGGGTCATCATCTTCTAGCTCAATATCAAGCCCTGCCATGTCATGCCCTTTAACAAACAAAAGGGAAAAATTAGGTTTCTTTCAAAAAGTTCAAGTATGAGAAAATCCAAAACATCCCTTATTAAGTTTCTTCACTGTTTAATAATTCTTACTGTTTAAAACATACCTTATTTCTAATTTGCATTTCTTGAGCTCTAACTTCTAATCAAGGCATATAGTTAGTTGTATCTTAGCTTGCTATGTGGGAAAAGCCCTCTGGTCTAAGATATCCTCTTTCCATGTCTGTACTTAGAGATTCCTTAAGCTTGACTTTGATGAGCTAAATAGATTGAACCTCTTAAATCTCCTTCTGTAAGGCAGATTTTCCAGTCTTTGAATCATTCTTGCAGTTTGTTACTCTACTCTCAAATTTTGCAACACTGTTTTAAGTGTGTGACTATTTGGATGTATTATTTCAGTAAACATCTCAAATAAGTTGTACCTGGTTGTTGTCTGCTGTATAAATTCTCACAGCCTACTTCAAGCATAATCAGGAAATCTCATAGAACAAAAATCCCACTCATCTCTCTACCCTTTACAGAATTTGTAAATGAGTCTTTCAGCACAGTTTTCTTTTTGGACCAAAATTTTACATATTCAGACTCATTTGGGAGTGTTACATGTTCAACCTATATAAACTGCTGCAGCGCCACATGACTTGGTGGTTTACTTTACGCTATCTAGTACTAATATGGGGGGGGGGGAAATCAAATATCCTTGATCCCCCAGCAAATCACTTTTAGTTTCTGCTTATGTGGAAGTGGAGCAATTGTTCGTAAGTACTGTGAGCATGACAGAGTACATCTTCTCATGTACATTGTGGTCAGACGTTTGCCATGACATAACTCAGAAATAACTACTTGGAAATGTCAAATCTGTTTTGTATTGAGCCTTAACAATGAATCCAACTATGAAAAGAAGAAACCCTCATTGTTTTTCAAATGCGTGTATAACTTTGTCTTACAACACATAAGGATTTTAACGTGTTTGATGTATTCTTCTTGTATTTGTTAAGAATAGCTTACTGAAAGATCTCTTATTAAAAGGATGCCTCAATTAGACTGTGTGGATTCCAGCAAAGTAGCTTAGGTAAAGGATGATTTAACTTTAACTTCAATCAAACTACTGCTAAAGTTGACAGCTGAATTAAGGATGTCTGAGTCAACAGCAATTCTTTTAAGGTCAGATGGGTCCAGAGGGACTTGGTCCAGGAGGCACAAAACCAAATAGCTCCAGATCAAACAAGCTATAAGCTCCACTGGGTAAGACCCAGATATGATAGCTCAGGTTCAAGGAACTTATGTACTAATAGAGATTAGGAAGAAACAGCTCAAATATTTTCTTTGAACTTTTTTTTTTTTTCAGCAAAGAAATTGAAAGTGAGTGTTTAAAAGTACAAAATATTTTCTGTCCAAGTATGATCAAATGCTCAGAAGTCTGGCTGACTGAAAATTAGCATAATTTCTCTAATACTAAAAAGGTTTAATCAATTTAAAAATCATGATATTGACTTTGATATGCCATAATTGCTGTTCTTAGTAATTACACCCACAAGTGTTCCAAAATGAAGCNTTCAAAACCTGGCTGGACGTGTTCCTGCGTGACCTGATCTAGGTGTTCCTGCTCAGGCAGGGGGATTGGACTAGATGATTTTTCAAGGTCCCTTCCAATACCTGATATTCTGTGATTCTGTGAAAACTAAAATTGAAGTAGCCTGCTCAACCTCAGCTCATTCATATGCCTTATGAAACACTTTTTTACAAAGTGTGGTCTCACCATAGCTGTTTCACAGAATCCCTGACTTGTGCAGTATGAAGAAGCAAACTGAGCAGCTTGAGCAGCTTGTGTAGCTTGGTGCTACTTACACATCAGCAAGAAAAACAGACAACGTTCTTTGTACTTGGAAAGTCCTGGTATTGTCCATGTAAGTTAAAATGGTGGGATATGGCCTTAGTATAGAAATTGATGAAGTGGCTGGGAAAGAAGAGTGAATTACAATTCTTCTGTTTATGCTAATTTCTGAAATTTAGAGGGTTTCAACTTAATCATGTCTTGCAATTTGACCAAGCTATGGTTTTAAGACCAGAAGCTCTAGAGCCATGGTATATATAAAAGGTATAGTTTCACTCTTCCCTTCTTTTCTATATATCCCTAGTTCTTCTTCCCTAAAACCATTTATATTTTCATACTTGCTAATAAGATTTAAAGTTAGTGTCTTCTAACTACATTGTTGAATCTGGTAAGATCTGAATGAGAAAGAGAATGCACTTTTTATTTTTATTTTTATGCAAATGGTTTTGCTGTAAAACATAGCTTATGTGATGCTTTGTTCTCCCCAGTTAGTGCACTACACCTGTGGATTTGCCAGTTATTGCCAGGCTAAATCTATGCCAGGGTTAGTGGTCACACATCTCCTAATTTAGCAATTGCATTAAGGACTCCAGGCATTTTTTAAAAAAAAGAGTTTATTGGAGTTCTTTTTCCTAGATAAAAAAGTTTGTCACAGCTCAGCAATCACAGAGACACTGCTCCACCTGCTTGATTTGTTTTCTATTTATAAATAGATTTATCCCTCCAAAGAGGTTCATTTAGGAGGGAGATCAACTCTAGCCAATAGCAGGAACTGAGCAGATTGGAGAAACAAAACTTTGGAAGGACAGTGAAATAAATTAAATTAACTGTGTAGCTTTCATTTGTTTTTCATTATTCCGAAGTAAGATAGCACTCTGGATATTTTTGAAAAGGAAAAGACAGTAGAATCACAATATCCAAGCATCCACAGTCAAGAGTCACTCTTTCTGATGAACTTTCAGTGTTTTTACTTCCTGAATATTGACCTACTATTACTCATAGTTATTTATGTTATCAAAAAAAAATTCATGTGAGCCTAACAGTTCACATAATTGGTATAGTAAGAATAAAAGTATGCTCAGCAAGAATAGTCATGCTCTGCTGCTTATTTTGTGTATTCTCCTTTGATCCGCAGATCTTTTAGAACTTGAGTTTGGGAGGATATATCACCCCGTGGGTGAGAGATTTCACCTGATGCTGTTTCTAGCAAAACTGCCTGCATCTAATTTCTGATTTTCATCTACCATCTCTGTCTAATAATTCTCTTCCTTCAGAGAAAGAGATAACTTATCTATGTGTCTGGAGATACTGGTACATATCTGACCTTTATGTCTTCTGTTAAACGTTTAGAATTTAAAGTGCTTTGTGGAACGTTTCAACCTTTCCTCATGAGGGCTGATCTCCTGCGTTTGTGAAGCCCATTAAAAACAATACATGGTCACATAGTAGCAGAAGAGCTAATTTTTTATTTTATTTGAACTATCACTTAAATCGTCATGCCCAGTGCTAACTAATTTCTGACATTCTATTCATTACGTAACAGTAATAAATAGCATCCTTCTCAATGTAATACAGGATAAATCTACCCCCAAAAATTTAACTCTTTTTTGTGGTGCTTTCTAGAAAAAGGCAAATCAATCTCCTTTGTTCAAATTTTATGGCTATGTTTACGGAAGAGTCACAAAAGTTAAGTATATATCAGGTAGAGTTTAGAACACAGATCACTTGCTATACAGCAAAGTGCTCATAATCTCTAGTAAAAGCGTGTACTTATATTTTTGATGGTGACACTCCACCCGACTCAGTTTCATCTTAGCCTCATGTCTGTTGCCGGTAATGCATCCTGGCATAGCATACATCAAATATTTAAATAAAATTAGCTTCATATTCTTAGTTCCATCTGTGTGTGTGTATATAAATGAAAAAAAAAAAAAATCAGTACTTTTCTGAAGTTTTATTAGCTTTCTGTGTTGTTCCACTGAGAAACTCTCCAGATGAGCAGTATGTCTCGTTCTTTTATAGATTCTATCAGTTTGAATAGAGTGTCAGTTTTCAGTAAAAGAAAGGACTATGTAGCTCAATAAAAAGATGTGTATAATATTTTTTCTGAAGAGAATGAGAAAATGTAATTTGCTGTAGTGGATCATATAATTAATTGTTAAAGTTCTGTGGCTTGTTCTGACAGAGCCAATAGTTGATGACCGACAAGATGTGAAATCTTAGCAACATGTACCAATACATGAATATATGGCCATACACATATAAATCCATGCAAAAAAAGACACTTTTCCCTCGATGTCTGTAGTGATGTGGGAATAGCAAAATTGCTTCAGCTTTTTAGGCCACAGAAAGTTATCAATTATGATGCCTTTTTTTTTTTTTTAATTGGAAGTTTATGTACTGTGAACATTTTTAAGCTATCACTGTAGCAAATATTGTCATGACCCTTAGACTTACCCATGATATTAATCTAAAAATGAAATTTTAAATTAAGTTCCCCTCGCTAAACAACACCAAGCGTGTTATTTCTCTCCTCCAGGCAAAAGTTTAGTGAGAAAATTCTTGTCAGGTATATCCTGCAAAATGATTTGCCACAAAGATATGCTTTAGCATGTGTCTGAGGTTGGTCATTTGAATGGAGATGAATCATCAACAAACTTGACTTTTGGAGAGACATGAATTTATATGCCATGTTTTCAAATATAGATTTGGAGTCCTTTGATGGGATCCCGAAATGTTTGAGGAAGGTGATGAAGTGTAGATTTCTTTAATTATTTAAAGTAAGGTTAATATAGGTTAAGATTATATATGAGGAATTATCCTGGAAAGTATAAGGGAGGGAAATCATTGCCAGTAATATCTTAGACATTTTCTTACTTCAAAGCCACTTTAGTGATCAGACATAGGGTTTCCCCAGGTATTACAAACTAAAGCAAATTTCATCCTTGATTTTGATCATTTTCTTATAGAGAAAACCTGTGAATCGGTTCCTTTCTAAGAAACCTAGAAGGACTTGTTAATGAGACAATGGAGCTATGATGAACAGTGAACTTAAGTTTTTTTAAGGACGTCATAAGATATTAATGTAAATCAGGAAGGTATTGCAAATATTTGCAGAAAATACCAGCTTGTCTCAGATTTTCATTATGTTTGTCCATTCATCTAACCAGTTCACAGTCTGACAGTCTGAAATTTTGGCAGGCTTCAGCTGGATATCTTTTTTTTTTTAATTGGATTTCTAGATACATTTCAAGATTAATTACTGGTGAATCTCTATGACAAAATAAAAATGA
>VZTM01009381.1:0-32046 GCA_013400555.1 Jacana jacana | reverse complement strand
TATTAACTATTGCTTTTTCAGGTCTATAGAAAGATGCTACATTAAAAGAAAAAACAAATTGTTGCGATCAGGAGCTTTTATCCAAACACTTTGCACATGTAGTAAAAAGGCATAAACATTTTTGTCTTATTTGACATTTCAAGGATATTCCCAACATTTGTAATAACAGTAAACCAGGTGGAACAAATCTCTGAAGAGTATAAACCAGAGCATCCAATCTTTTCTAATTACTTTCCAAAATCTTTATGTCTACTTCACATCTGCCTCCTCCTTACAGGCTGCATTTCCCCCCAAGTAAACCTTGAAACAGTTGTTGTATTCTCAGGCTAAAAAGAAATGTGACATCTGGATCCAGAGTCAGCCAGATGGCAGCTGAGGCATCGAGGACACACAATTTCACTTTTCGTTTGACCTGCTATAATCTGTGATGCTAACCCCAGTGATATGGGATGCTCTGCTAGTCTGTGTTTGTTCAGTTATCCTCATTTGTGTCTCCTGTGCGCCTGGAGAAGGCCAAGTCACACATGTTGGTCTCTGCTTTACACACTAGTCTATTGCTCAGAAGGCTAGATAAATTCTAATGTAGAGGAGATCCAGAGATATAAAAACTATGAAAATATGACTGGATTTCTGTTACTTAAAACTTTTCACCCTTATATCTGGAGGACAAATACATGCTTCAAGAGAAACTAATTATACTCATTGAATAATACTTTCTTTGTGAAAAAAATAGGACTATCCATAACATTAAGACTGCAAAATTATGTCTAGAAAAGATTTTGAAGTCCTCATCTCTATACACCTATATGTATACATATGCTAATTCCAGCAAAGTTACCAGTATGGCTTTAAAACATTTTCTTGTCATCTCTTCTGTATCAAGATGATCTGATAATATTTTCTCTTGAACTTAGTTTTTCATACACACAACCCCAAATTGAAATACTTCTTCTGGGAATGTTTGAGATTTTAGACATCTGAGATGTTTAGATGCATTTTCCCTTTTCACATATTCAGGGCATAAGTTTATTGTCATTGCTGCTATTAAACAGCTACTGTTTAACACTTTGTGTAAGAAGACCACCACTGAAGAATGTATTGAAAAGAGGAAGAGAGGAAGACCAAGAAGAACATGGATAAGCCATTGGATTTAACTGTTAGTCAAGAAAACAACAATACTGAAACAAGGAAAGAAGCATGGAAAACAACTGGTTGAACATGTAAAGTTCAGTTAAATGATATAGTTTCATTCTTTGCAGTGACAGTACTAGACAGCCATTCTGTCTCACACTTGAAGTTGAACATATACATGTAGCAAAAAAAGCACTTTCCACATGAATAAGAAAGTTAGAGGCTTCTGTTTAACCATGTCAGAGTGCAAGTCTTCATAGAAGAAACCAACCAAAAACTATAATGCACGGGTTTTCCTTCAAATACACAGAACAGAGTAGCTTTTTAGTTGACTATATAAAAATATTACTGCATGAATAAATTATATGTATCCATATATATTTAAAATCTATACATGCATTTATGACTTTATTATAGGAAATACCTTTGCACAACTTAGACCTACCCACTGAAGTCCTAAATAACATTTAATTCAATTAAATCAATAGTGGTTTATAGTGATCACAAGTGGCTCCAAAGTAGTTCATATTTTCTCCATTAGAAGTGGTTAAATTCGAAGGTTGCTCTTACTTCACTACATTCACCTGTACTAGAACTGTGTCAGGTATTTGGAGAAGGTAGAGTCCCGACTGTACTATGGGCACACTGAAAGAATTCTTGTTAATGCTTATGGACAACTTTCTATTAGAGTACTAATTTGGCTGAGTTTTAGCCATTCTTTGCACTTAGCATAGCTATTCAATTTATTTATAGCTGGGCGAGTAAGTTCTAACCTCATTTCCATCAGTATCTGGAACAGCTCCAGCGAAGCAAAATTAGTTGCCCTTTTTTATATCCCAGTGTAATACAGCAGAATCGTATGCCAGGAATTTACCAATAAAATATGGCAAAGTTAGTGACCGCTCTAGGCATTAGTTTCTCATGAATTATAGTATCTATATAATGAAAACATTTTTCAGCATATCTTCAATATCATGTTTGAATGGAATCATAGAAAAAGAGCACATAAAGGAAGAATCCAAAGCTAAGCTGTAAGGAACTAGTAACATATGCTATCACAATCATAGGTCACAAGATCAGAAGAAAAAAACAGGTTAATTGATTCCTAACGATCTATTAAAACAGTCCTTTATTTTGTTAATTCTGCATTAAGGAATGTATTTAAGCAATTTCCTAGATTCCGGTTTGTTAATAGCCTCATTACATTTGGCGGGTCTCATCTCATACTGGTCATTTTAAACATATTCTTGATTTGGGACCAGAGACAAGTAGACAAGAGAAGAAGCTAGCACAGAGGAGGTTATGAAACTGCAACACTTCTTAAGAATGCTGTTATCTGTTGAACGCAAGACATTCAATAACATGCCCAGGGAAGTGGTGGAGTCCCCATCCCTGACTGTATTCAAGAGTAGATTGGACGTGGTGTTGAGGGATATGGTGTAGGGGAGAACTTGTAGAGAAGGGCTGATGGTTGGACTTGATGATCCAACTGAAATGATTCCATGATTCTGTTCTATGAGTGAATCATGAACGGGGAGTAAAGCTCTACTGGATCCTGATTACATTCCAGCCAGTGCAGCTGTACCAAAGTACTAACACAGAAAATATCTAAAAAAAGAAGTATCCAGGCAAAGATATTTTATATTACAAGCAATCTATGTGCAGTAAGCATGTGAAACTTTGTCCCTCAACCAGGAATTGATGCAATCTGCCAATTATTTCAGATGAAAAACACATCCCTTAACTATCCTGCAGCAACAATCTGAGGAACTAATCTGATAATAAAGCAGACAATAAAAAGAACTTCTTCATCCCCTAAAATTAAGATGAGCAATGTGACAAGGCAGGTGTGAAACAAAGGAGCAAACACCAGGAGAATGAAAAAATAAACGTTTAATAAATGAAAAGCAACAAAACTGAGTAAAGAGAGAAGGATTATTTTATTTCATTTTTAGAATGAATGAGGGGGAAAAATATGATAGCAACAAATTCTCTGAAGTGTTTATATTTTTACCTATTCTTCTAAAATAAACTTGCCTTCATCCCTTTTACTGAAACATCCCCGATTCTGAAAATCCAGAACTTTTTTATATTAAAGAAAAATTATTCTAATGAGAACATATGACCGTACCTTTGTAAATATGTATTTGCACCTAACAATGCCCCAAGGATAGCATAGGCACAATACATCTTTTAAGTGGCAGTTGCTAGAACAAAAATAAAAACGCCAACCGAGTTTAATCGCAATCAAAAATATCAAGAGATACATTGGGAGGCACACTCATGCCATAGGTAGGCACAAGCAGAACGAGTTAGAGACATTCTAGCCCCAGCAGTGTTTGAACAGTGTGCGGATCTTATTACCACAAGTGCACTCTCAGATCAGAGGAGCCTGAACACTGGAAGGGGCTGCCCAGGGAGGGTGTGGAGTCTCCTCCTCTGGAGACATTCAAAACTCACCTGGGCATGTTCCTGTGTGACCTGCTCTGGGTGTTCCTGCTCCGGCAGGGGATTGGACTGGAGGAGCTTTCAAGGTCCCTTCCAATCCCTGAGATTCTGAGATTCTGTGATATCCTGGTAGAACTCCAAGGCAAAACAAAAGACACCAGGACTAAAAAAAATGCACGTAGAGATAGGAATTCACCAAAAATGCCAGGGTAAATTGAAGTAACCTATCTCTTTTCACAGTGATAGTACATATGCACATCTGGGTGATTAGTACCAGTATAAGCCTAACCTGTGCACATTACAAACATGAAGACTTCCTAGATCAGTAACTGAAAAGTCATCTTTCAGAGAGCTGTATCAGGTCTGGTAGTTTCCACAAAGCACACTACTTGGCAAAGTTGTGTTCAAAACTTCAGACAAGCCTTGGTAACAAAAACATTAATCAGAGATGCCCTGAGATCACCTTTATCCTCCTGAAAAACGTTCACATGATGAATGCAGCTCAAGCTTTTTAGGAAAGACTTAATATAGTCCTCCTATTTAGTGCACTAGCCTTTGAGTCTAGTTAACTTAATGGTCTTTTTGCCATGCAAACAAAGAGGTTAAACCTCTCCCCAAATGGCTTTATGCTACAGAGATGGAAACAGAAAACACCACCAAACATACAACGTGGATTGATTTCTTTTAAAATTCAGACAGTGTAAAGTTTATGGATACAGTGAGCTGCTGAGTTTTTTTACTTAAATACAATTGGGTGATGGTTGGAGCAATGTACTGGTGATACTGGAAAAAGAACAGGTAAAGAAGGTGAATTGTTATGACTTGAATCTCATCTAGCAGAGTCAACGACCTAAGAAGCTACCTTCATCTCACCATAAAGGAAGGGGACCCTGAGACTCAAAGACTTTCTCATGAGAGATTTCAGCACCAAGCTACAATTCCATTAGGGCTAGAATGCTTCACTGAACTCTGAAAGAGCTGTAGCTGTTGAAAAACAGCAAAAAAGCAACAAATGTTTTCCCATAACACATGCAGAAGTTGCATCTCCTCTCTTATTGACTATAAGACATCAGCAAAAATCCAAGTGTTACCCACAAAAACATGCTCTCATCTGCCTGAGGCAGTTCTGTATTTCTGGTGACTTGGGCTTTCAATTTACTTTCAGCATTTGTTTAAAACATCTCCACAAAATCATTTATTCTATGGCTGTATTTGGACTGAGTAAAATTCTTCAGGATTTCTCCTCACCCCTCCTTAACGTTAAGCTAGCCTTAATTAGATCACATGTACTGTCCACTTAATCAAGAATGCTGGCATACCGATATGGCTTAATTATTACATAGGTGCTTAAATCCAAAATCAAAATCCCTAGAACACTTGCTAAGCTACCACTGACAGTGTTGCTGCTTAGAGTCCTTATAGGTTTGCACTGGTCCAAGTTCTCTGGGTACCAGAATCCCACATTCCAGAACTGTGGGCCTGGAATGAGCCAGTGCACTCTTCCCTCCTCAACGCCTTCCCCTCTTAAGTTTTTTCAGCTGACAGTATTTTGCAAAGTCAGGATGAATTCCCATGCAAATCCATCTCTACACACACATGCACTCTTGGCAATGTAAACAACAATAACCAAATGACCAAAGCTTAATTCCCAAATGCTGGGCCTCTCTTACTCAAATAATTTTTTTTTTATTATTATTATGAAAATCTTTTCTCCAGGGGTTTATGATTTTGAACATCTAGGGATAACAGACAGATATTGTTCCTTTGCTCTGGATCCTGTGGCTTCCAGCTTGAATGTAAGGTATACATAGGATGAATCCATATGCACCTCCTGGTTTCCACAGTAACCAGAAGTAGGAGAATGTTTGCTCCTCAGTGAAGCACACGACCTATGACCATCCGCTTATCCATGCATCCACATACACATTTAAGCATCCGCAATGTGTATTTACTGATTGCGGTCATTATGGAGAAGGGAAAATTTCCTGTCCTTTCTCTTCCTCTGGCTAGATATCCAGACACGACCATAAACCCTGCACTCATTCAACCAGATGTGCAGAAATGCCTCTAAGAGGCATGGAGGTTATGTAAATAATCTACCTGTCACAGTTTGTTCCCAAAGTTAAATTTGCTTCTTCAAACAAAAGCAGAACCCTAAGCCTTAGCTTCTCAGGATTGTTAGGTCAACAAACAACTAAACTTTATAGGACTTCAAGCCTTGCACAGCACCTCACAGCTACAATGTGCAGGGACAATAAGCTAGACTAAATGGAAATCACCTACATTTTCTCCTTGATAGCATTAATTTTAAAATAAAAATAGGTAAACAAAAATTTCTTGTTTTATTCTGGAGCTTAAGAAACCGTATCCCTTATGGCTCATTTGGAATACTCATCTGCAAAATCTACCAATTTTAATCATATCAGCTTTAGGTAAGCATTAGCTACATTCACTAACATTTATGTACAAGCTGCTTAGCACTAAAAGCAAAGCTTTGTAGTTACCTTGGGAGCCAAAACCTCCTAGATCTGCCACAGAATTAATGTGCAACTTTGTGTGAGCTGTTTAACCCACATGTCCTCTGGTTCAGAACCTTAAAATAGGGCTAATATCAACCCTCAGATATGTTGGAAAAGGGATTTCATTAACACTCCAATATCCTGTATAGAGAACCAGCTACATTCTTGAATACTTACACAAACTCCCCTCTCCTTACCCCCAAAAGCAGGAAATGCTCTAAGGTCGGAAGACAAAGCCCCTGACATGAATGCTTACCCTCTAAAATAAATACGTAATAGGAAAGTGAGCATGCCACCCAAAGCCTTCTAACTTCTAAAGCTAGTTTTCATTAAGACACAAACCCAAACTTTCAAGGTGACTCTTGAAACAAAGAAAACTCAGATCTCTTGGGTATCACAACACCTGTGAATCACATACTAGACCCGTAAGTGAATTGTTTTACTTTTTTAAAAAAGGGGGAGAGGAAAAGAAATAAAGCAATGAAAGCAACACCTAAGCAGAACTGCACAGCCAGATTCTAATTTCCACTGCATAAAGATGCTGTAATTCTGTTACTGTTGACAAAATATTCCAAGTTCACATAGTTTGACAGAAATTCAGTATGTATTTTAGCAGGTGACTTGAGTGGGTGAGGTCACAAGATATCTAAAAATCATTGGCAGAAAACAGGCCAGACCAGAACACATCTGTTTAAAAAACCATCACAGCAAGTTCTCTCCTCTTTCTTGAGCAGGTATTTCAAGAGGCCCCAAGCGACTTGCTTTTATAATAAATCTTACATAAGCTGGACTACAGAAGTGACCAAAATTCCTCTGACAGTACAAGCTGCAAACTGAAAAGAAAGTTTTGACATCAGAAAGGCAGTATCAAATCACTACTGAGTTATCCTAGTATATGTCCCTTGACTATGTACCTCAGGAAGCCAAAGAAAGGAATATGCCATTCACTTTCTAGTACTTCAAGGAAATGAGCCATCACTGTGTTAATGATTTAAATTACCCCACAGCCCCCGGTGCCAGCACAGACCACTGCTGGTCACATGCTAAAGCACTAGCACAGTAAAGTGCTTTCACAGCCCTTTGGAGTGACCCTTCCTTCATTAGAAGCCTTCATTATTGGATACATTTAAAACTAACTTTGTTTGACCTGTTATTCTGATGATTTTACTTTTCAGGCTGCTTTCAGAGAAATGAGATATGACTAAACCTGAGTTGCTTATCATAGAATTAATACCGTTTTCTAAATACAAGACATTTGTTAATTGTTTGTTTGATCTAGCTGCCTATTTCCATTCCTTAGTGTATTTGGAAGCTTTGAATTAAAGAGGGATTCAGACCAAATACAGGATGCAAATCCTTCAGCGTTTCTTTTATCATTTGGAGGGAAAACTTAAAGCTACCTCTATGCAAAATAACAAACTCCATTGAATTTCTGGTGCAGTTTTATGAAACACAAGTAAGACAAGAGCATACTAGCTAGTTTCTCAAGTATAGAACAAAAACCTGCTTTTTAGGCTGCTTAAGGCAAAACTCTCATCTATGTCAGTAGCTAACAGAAATATGGAGTGTCACAGACTGTGCTGATGGTGTGGAAAAAGCTTTGAATGTCAGAAATACACCCGTGTAATGAGCACTTCTTTAACAACGCACATCAGTAGAAGATACTGTTCCTACCCAAGTTTAAAATACCTGTTAAACTTCAATAATAGTGAATTTGCCAGTTTTACAGAATAACACATCCCTTAACAGAAAATAGAGACTGACAGAAAACATTTCAAAACGCCTTAATAAAGATTGGCATTCTATTTCCATTTGAGATGTTCTCCTATATAATTAATTCCCCAATAAAGAATTGATCAAATCAGAACAGACTGGTCTGAAAATAGGTTTTACACGCTCACTAGCAGCCTTGCAAATACATGTATAAGCTACTTCCTCTTACTCTTACATATAATACAAATGGCTTCAAATTACTTAACTACTTATGAAGGAAAAAAAAATCCCCATCCACAGCATTTGAAAGACAAATAAATTTCATAATAAAGGAATCTAATTTTAACAATTGGTGTTAATGGGGAGCCAAAAAAAAAAATATCTTCCCTGAACTGCACTGTGTTTCCACAGAAATGAGCTACAAGTAACACCCACCCTTAAGTAAAGTGTCTCTATGAATCCCTTGCTGAAGCTAATAAGACTTCTTGTTTTGTCTTTTCCAAAAGCCACAAAAAAATACATTTTTCAAACCCAAAATTAAACAGGACAAGAAATTTAAAGAGACAGAAGGATGCTATTCCTAAAATTGTATCAGTAACTGCACTGACTTTAGTGTGAGATGTTAAAGAGTCAGGTAACAATGTAGTAAGATTTCCCTGGAGCCTTCTCTTCTCCAGGCTGATCAACCCAAACTCTCTCAGCCTGTCCTCATAGCAGCTGATCTTCATGGCCCTCCTCTGGACCCAATCTAACAGGTCCACATCTTTCTTTTGCTGAGTGCCCCAGAGTTGGACACAGTACTCCAGGTGAGGTCTCACCAGAGCAGAGGGGCAGAACCACCTCCCTCACCCCGCTGGCCACGCTTACTTTGATGCAACCCAGGATGTGGTTGGCTTTCTGGGACGTGAGCACATGTTGCCAGCTCATGTCTAGCTTTTCATCCACCAGCACCCAGAAGTCCTTCTCAGCAGGGCTGCTCTCAATCCCTTCATCCACCAGGCTGTACTGACACCTGAAACACTGACACAGGTTGCTCAGAGAAGTGTTGGATGTCAAGTCCCTGGAAACATTCAAGGTCAGATTGGACGGTGCTCTGAACAACCTGATCTAGTTGACGATGTCCTGGCTCACTGCAGGGGAGGTTGGACTAGATGCCCCTTAAAGGTTCCTTCCAACACAAACCATTCTGTGATTAACAGCTAGCCTTATACTTTTCAAGGGGATACTATTCATAGCCTTCCATTTGTAACTCCGGTGGCTTGTTTGTTGTTAAGCACTTTAGCAATAAAATATACAGACAAGAGAGACTATAACCTTTGTTTGAGGAGAAAATATGACCACAGCAGATACAATTGTTTTTATCTATAAACAAGAGAGAAGTAATGGTATTTAAAAAATGAGCACTTCATAAACAATTCACTCCAAGGTTGCCTGCTTTTCTCAACTGCCTCTGCTCATCACTGCAGATGCTGCAACTCCTGAGTTTTTCATCTGCCTTTTTGGCAGGAGTCATAGTGATAGACCAGTATCTTCAAATCTCCCTCATTCAGGAACCACAAGGATGTCCCTGTATCTGATAAAGTAACTGAAACAACACTGAAAACATTTGCTCCCTCAAATTACAATTTGCTTGTCTTCAGTACTATGAGCTGATATTAAAATTAATATGTGGCTAAACTGATGGAATAAACCAAATATATCTGAATACTTTCAAGCTTGCAAATTTGAGCTTTAACTAACAGGATTTTAGGAATACATAAGAAAATGGATGAGCACAGGGAAGACAAAGAACAAAATGACAAATGACTAAACGGTAGGTACAGCAAGTGCCATTTAATACACTGTTTTCTTTGTTAGATGTGATTTAGAAGGCACTAATAGAAGTCATCTGATTCTGGACTGCAATTTTGTATTAATTATGGGAGGGTGAGGATTTAATTAGTTACTTGGTAGAAGTGTGAGGGTTGGTACTATTCATCAACTGAACTTTTGCCTATTAGGAAGAAAGTATTTAGCTGGAATGTTGACTCCTCCTCCCTATCTACTACTGATATCATTTGCAGAGCCCAGCCTTAGCATCTACTGCTTCCCATCTCATCCTGACAGACTGAGTTCACAAGCAAGAAAACTTTGATATAGTACTTGAAAAAGATTTTGCCCTTCTTTTCCCCATCATTATTGTCCCCCTAAGTTGGGCTGACCAAATTGAAGGTGTTCTTTCTAAGACCCAGCAACAAAGTAAGTACTTTAGCCCTGACAGAAATGCCACGCAGAAGAGTATCTCCTGTTCTACTTCTAAAAAACACAGACAAAACAAAACAAACAGATTTTTCAGAAAAATCTGAAAACTCAGGGAAGCTTCTGTTTTGCTTAACTATTATCCTGACGTGAAGTTTGCCTCTTGCTCTGTAATTTGGTTTCTTCTTGCATTTAATTGCAGTAGAAGGACCAAAGGGAATGACATGTTCAGTTGTTGCTATGTAGCCTATGTTTGATCGCAGGCATCTGTCTCCTCTACAGTAGAACAGTTTGAAAAGAAATACAACCCTCCTCCCAGTACATGGGTATTTCTAGGTAAGGACTGAACACTGTTTATTGTAAATTGGTGAAAGATAGTAAAAGAAACTTTCTAGTTGTCCTGCCACGTACAAAAGAAAGTAAGAACTGCAATATGGCACGCTGGGACAAACGGTGTACTGTTAGTATTACAGATGATTGCTCCGTTCCACCCAGAGTATTGAAGCAGCTATAGACAAGTTATCTTGAAGAATAAAATAAGTCTGAAAATCTAGTGTGCTTGTACTAGCAAACACTATTTTAGATTAAAACAGAATTAAGCTTTCTCAACACTGTTCTAGAAAGCTGGACGGAAAACAGTATCTATGATGGCAAGAAACAAATGTTTCTTTAATAAGATTCGTCAGCCAATAATATTTTTCTCTGTTTCTCTACAATAAAAGGCCCACATACACATTATTACCAAATCACAAAATGATGTGCCACTGTCTCTTAACTTTAGACAAACCAGTAAAACCTCTCATAGGTCTTTTTACAGATGGTGACAAAGAGGCTGAGCGTATCATAAACAAAATCACAAAGCACTTTTTGTGTCATGAAATCTTGATTTAATCCCATAATAGCAATTGAGGCTACAAAAAAATATTTGTATAAAATATTAACTTACTGATTCTTTGCCATTAAGACTTCAACTCCCTGCTTCCTCCCCCAGTTATTCCTGGGACAAGCGTTTTCTTAGCTCTAAGGGGTCAACTCTCAGCTCTCTAGTTCTATTTTTATTGAGGAAAACACGAAAATGTCTCTGTGCTGCCTCATTTTTTCAATGACTCTTCCTCAAGCAGCCTTTTTCCTTACTAATCTTACTTGGTTGCAGTAAAATGCTGTCTCTCCTGATCACTTTTCTTTCCCTCTTTTTCAGTACCAGCATTGTTAATTATAAGCCTGGGAAATTTTAGTAGCTGTCATATGCAACAAAGCCATAAAAACTATGATAAATTTCTTTCTCCAAAAGTGCTTGCTTTACCTTATCTGGCCAATGTAACTAAATCCTGACAGAAATAAGGAGTTATTGTGAATTTCTTTTTGAAGTGTAGGAGTCATTTTTATCGAGCTAACCTGTATGAAATTTACT
Source organism: Jacana jacana (assembly GCA_013400555.1). Lineage (NCBI taxonomy): Eukaryota > Metazoa > Chordata > Aves > Charadriiformes > Jacanidae > Jacana > Jacana jacana. The sequence goes on along the minus strand of VZTM01009381.1, from coordinate 20,586 downwards.
TTGAAGTATACTGTGTCCATAATAACAGCCTAAGATAACCGGTTAGCATTTGAGCTCTACATTAAGTGGCAGCTCATGAAACACAAAAATCTCAAACTACCTGTACCTAAAATATTGAAAATACAAAGAAAATACTAGAAAACTTGAAGTTTGACAAGACACAGTGTCTGTATATATACAGTAATAGAGCAGTAGCTTTTACAGCAGAAAAAGTCACTGGAAAGTAAAAACGTGCTTCTGACTGTAGGATTACTAGAATACAACTCTATGACTTACTATTTCAAGTCCACATACCTTGCAAAATCTAATTACTAATCCATTGATACGTTTCCATAGTTTTACTCATTCTCCCGAGTCTGTTAGATGTCCATCTGCAAGCCTACGCCTTGACTGTGTGAGAGGAAAAGCAGGCAGTATGTGCTGGACATACAGCTATGAGCACACACTAAAACACCAGGTGATATTTAATGTTGCTCTCTGTCACATTACTGTCTGGCTCCAGCCCCCCTGCTCTGCCATAGACCTGCAGTTGGTGCAGTGCCAAAAGTCTGCAACAAAGGTGCACTTTGTGCCAGCAGAAACCCTGGATGGCAGCATAGTTCTAGTGATCAAAGAAGTATTCAGAAAAGCTCCAATCTTTCCCCACCAATAGGTTTTTTGGGGAGCAGAAGCAAGACAGTTTAGGGGCAGTATTTTCTGCAGACAGAGCTGTACAGAAGTGAGTAGTGCTTCACCAGCATTAGAAGCACTCATAGAGCAGACTCTTATCAGGATGTGAATAAGATTAATAGCCCCAGCTGGAGGGGATACAAGAAACCACATGCAGGTAAGTATGGCCATATTCATTTAGTTAAGTGTCCTGTGTAGACACATGTCTCAAACTCCCTGTTGTAGCGTACTTCTGCTCAGTGCAGCAGAAAGAGAGATTTCCACGTTCTGACTCACAATGAGCTTACCCTAGAAGATGGCAGGGCTGTTGCCAGGTGGCATCAATTACAAAACAGTATTTTAAGTTTTTGCTAGCCCTGTTACATCAGGTGTGTAATGAGGCATATGTGCCTGGCATAGCAGTCTCAGCAAAAATCCTTACTGTGAATAATTATAATGACAAAACTGTTTCTACTGCTCTAACTTGATTCTCTTTCTTTGATCAGAAATAACCTTACACCTGTAAAGGCACATCTCCCGCATTATCCCACTGGAACTTTCAAACTTGCCTTCACTACAGTTCAAAAAAACCTTTGAGATACTTCATGCTTTGTACCCCTCTGTTTGTGTTGTTTTATTTGCAGTTCTCTTACCTTCTTTTCCACAAGGCTTACACTTGCTCTTCCAGGTCCCAGTCGACAATACCTGCATTTGCAACAGGGGTCACTCCTTCCTTTTCCTTCTTGTGAGTGACTCCTGCTACAGATAGTCCAAGCAGCAGTTTGATGCACTGCATTCATGCCTCTCCATCCTACCCCTGCAGATACTAGCCCTTCAAAGGCAGAGCCTACTTCAGTGCTTTTCCTGGTCCTCTTCCTAGTCTCTGTGCCAAGCACGCTTTGTTCTTCAGCTCTATAACAATTTCTCTAGAAGTTCTCCAGGACAGCCTCTCGTCTGCTGCTGGGTGAGCTGTGTGTTACACAACTGGTTCCTGCTTCCTACTCAGGCACAGGTGGAAGAGATGATGAGCCCACATTAGGCTTTGGGGGAGGGGGGGGTAAGTATCCTCTCACAGGTATCTCAGGATTGGCTGTTGCTACCAGTCTCAGGTGTTGCAGGTTTTGCCATGTGCAGGAGAATAACTGATAGCACAAATACTGCTATGAAGCCATTTGCTTTCAAAAAGTCAGTACTAAAATAAATATCAATGTTGGCTTGTTTTTGTTTTGCTTCAATATTCATTTCTATCATTCACTGACTTGATATGAAATAACTGAGAAGGCGCTCGTTTGTGTCTGCAGATGAAGTGGAGGAACTTTTGTTTAGTGTGGGTGAGCCAGCATGAGGTCTGGAAAAAATGATTTCTCTTCCCTTGCAGCCAATTAAGATGGAAGAGACAGTCAGGTGCAGAGGAGCAACTTCAGTGGAGCTGGACTGTTTATACAGGTAGAGAACATGGCATGTACTACAAACTCTCATGTTGTTATGGATGAATATTGAAAATAGTCAGCAACTCGCTAAGAAATTTATATCCAACACCTTTTCCCAGATAAAAATTAAAAAACCCCAAACATCAGCTAGGACCTGAAGAACCCCAATGTTCTTATTATGAACTTCGGTTTTTACAGATTATGCTAATATATTGCATAGTTCTTGCTTAGAATTGCCTAGGTTGGAAGGGACCTTTCAGATCATCTCCTCCAGATGACAAGACTGCAGAGTTGTAGGTACAGCAGTTCACCAAGCATCACAATGTGATTTACTCTACAGCAAGTGAGTAATAACCATCCCAGTTTCAAAGCAGTTAATATTATGTGTATTTATTAAAACTGCTTGGCCACTTATTGATGTTTCTAATAACTCAATAAAGACCCCACAGCATTTATGAATAAGAATCTGTACTGCAGTGCTCAAGCTCAATTCTCAGTCCCAAGCCATGCTGTTCTGCTACAGCTGTCTTCTACAACACCGTTTATAACCACACCCTACTTAGCTTACTGAGATACCACTGGGTATGATCCAGTCTGTAACCAAACCTTAAAAGCTACGAATATTTTCACATAGGACACTTCAGTGCCAAAAATGGATGGCTAGATAGTCAGCCTGGTCTTCTTCACAAGTCACGTACAGAATTTCACTTAATATTCCTGCATCAAAACTGTAACTTCTGGTTGAGCTACTTCCTAAGGACACACCCTCTCCCCCCTCTGGCAAGGAAGCCATCTGGAGGGGCTGAAAGGGCCTCTCAAGAAAGTTGTCTTAACTGCCAAAGGCTAAAGGCTCTTTGTAATTCTTGTCCTGTCTCCACATTTCTTATGTTTGAAATCCAACCTGCACACTACTACAATTACTAGTATTATCAGGGCAAATTTCTTGTATAATAGCAGCTCAGTCTCTCTGGTTCCAGTTTTGTTAGATCTCCCACATGCTTGTACAGAGCATTTTAGATGTGAAATATTTCTGTGATAATCTTGATACAGGAGCATCATCAATACCAGACTGAGTGGGAGTGTTCCATCCAACCTTACCTCACAGTCAGGATTTGTCTGAGCTGGGTCACTGGTAAGGCTATTGTGAGGTCTCTATTGTTCCAGAATCAACATCACCCAAGCATGTGGCTCTTTCATACATTATTTTCTTTTGTAAGGAATGATACTATGTTGTATGAATTTGTCACTGGCACTGAGCTAGCACCTCTCTGAAATGAAAAGGACAAGCAGCTCATAGCTTTTCAAGCTGTTATTCCAGATTTCGATGTCTCTGTCTCAGTCACAATTTCTTGAAGTCTTTTTGTAACCCAAAGCTACTAGGAATTCACTTTGAAAAGGCAAATCAAAACCGAGCGTACGTCTGCAGTACACCTGGTTTTGCAGATAGGTCAGGCTAGCGCTGACTGGTACATCTGCAGAGAGCAGCGCTGACGCGTTAGCGATGTGCTGTGCCTGTGCTCACACCTCCTGCCTCTCTTAAGGGCTAATTAACTGTAGTGCGACAGCAGCTTGACACAGCTCTACCTTCTCTGCAGTAGATATGTACCACAGTGATCTTGAATGCCAGCACAATCAAATCAAATCCAATCCAATCCCTATTTGTTTCAAACAACCAAATTCAAAGTTGGATGTTCCCTAGCATCACTTTTAGTAAAATTGCCCTTTATGAGGGTGAAGTTACTACGTGAAATCTGCTTGCTTCACTGGAAATATCAATGCATTGGGGCAGGATCAGAAAGAAAAGAAAAGTACAGAAACAAAACAGACTTAAAATTCAAGATATATTTTTTGAAAGTAAAATATGCATGATCTCGAAAATCACAGACCAATGCCAGAAAAGAATGAGAACTCCCAGTAACTAAAAATTCTTATTAAATATCTGACATTGGAGACTTTTTTGTTTTTTAAATAATCTTTGCTAATGCCTTATCCTCCTCTTTTTTTTTTTTTTTTTTTAAACAATAATTGACTATATTACTTTGATGCATGAGAGAGATAGGAATTATCTACTAGAATGGAAAGAAAAAAACCTTTGGCTAAATGTTTCTATATTTAGATAATATTAGTACCTTGAACAGAATGCATGGAAGGAAAAGGGTAAAAGATTCCTAAAATACTCAGATGTGTTCCATTATCTATCTTCAACAGCTGAATGTTCAGATCTAACCAAGTTTCAATAAATTGCCATGACTGCAAAAGGTTGGATATGCAGAGTAACTGCATTCTGGCTGAAGGAAAGATTAATGTATTGCTGCAATAAATTTGCACGGTATGGAAAACTTAAGAAGTCAAAAAGATTTTTTTGTCATCCTTTGCTTAAATTCTAAGTGTGATCCAAGAAATGAAGGAAAATTCCTTAGAGCCGCTAGCCAGGTGACAAAAATGCATCCTTCCAATGTTAAAGGGAGAATGAGATTAGAAGAATTAAGTAGTTAAGAGTTTTATATGGTCAGAAAATGATTTGCAGTTGGTTTGGAATCAAAGATTATTAAACTTACACTGCAATTAAATGGCAAGAAATTCTCTCTATTTATATATTAATTACCAATATAACCTTCAACATATAGCATTAATTATGTCTTACTAAATCTTCCTAATCAAAGTATTGCTAATTATTGATAATTAACACTGGAGGCAAACTCCAGCTGTACACGTGTCTTATCTGTGCATTTTCTAGTAAGAGTTTCCTCACAGTGTGTTTTTTGGTGTCAGTCTGACCAAAAATTGCAGGTATGGGTATTTCAGTAACCAGTGTGCTCTGGAATGGCTTTACACCAAACTTTCTGCAAGTTGTCTGATGGCACCTGTGGCTAATTCAGGGTAATTTGCCTTCAGTGACACTTAACACATGCCTAAGCCAAATGCTATTTACAACAGAAACCTCGTGAGGATGGTTTTACCCCTCCACTCATGAGACTGAACATACCTGATACAACCCAGACTCACCCAAAAAGTGAGAACTGACCCACAAGGTTAGCTAGAGAAGAAATGGGATTTGTACCCGTCTGCCTCAGCGGCCATAGGGTTCTCAATGCTGTTTCCAAATTCTTAGATGTAGCCAACTTTGGTAGCAAAACTTGCTCTCTATCAGGATGTTAGCACCGAGACTGTACCAGTTATAGTTCCACTGCCATCTGCAAACAGCAGTCACATCTTTCCCCCTTGCCTTTAACCATCACAGATGATAGGATTAGACAATCCTCAGGCAAAACACCATGAATACTCCTCTAGAGCCTTGAACTTGCTTTATTCCTGCAGCCCTCAAACTCCTCTCTGATCAAAGGATAGCTCTTAAATACATTTGTTTCTCATGACGTGCGTATCTGTCTCTGTCACCTCTACTTTAATATTTCCATCTGCCAGCCACACACACCCATACACACTAAATCCTCAGAGACTGCTGAAGAAGAAATGGGAACTGGAATACTGAGTGACAGATGGGAATGTGTGTGTGTTTAGTACATAATCTGTGTGGGAGAACATCTCCCTATCTCTTACCAGCATCAAATTCAGCTTTGGTAGGGACATGTATCTTATCACAAGCACCTAAAACATTCCACTTGAAACTGCAAATGCAATGCTTAACAAATACCAGCACAGAGGCACGACAGAATGCCTGGTTTAGTAGCACCAGTCTACCAAGGCTGCTCATGAGGGAGCTGCCCCGTGGCACAGTTGGCCTGATGGATCACAGCAGTTCACCACAAAGGTACTCAAAAGCCTATGATCTTCCACCTTAGGGGACTCCTGAAAGACTTCAAAATTTCTGCTGTGGGGAACCATAGAAACTTCAGCTATGTTTGTACAAGTCTTACATCTGTGTAACACAGAAAGGTAAAGAGCATACTGGAAGCGTGGCATCTTCACCATTCCAATAAAAGTAACACTGAACGTGTATTTTCTGCTTCCCTTTCATGCTGCTTTTTTTCTTTCTGCCCAAATATAGCTATTAAATATCACCTTAAAAATAATCATATAAAAATAACATAACTGATCTAATACCCAGATTACTTTAAAAAAAGCTAAAATCATACTTTATCTGTTCTAACCATTGTGTACTCTTCCTAATCTGCAGCTTAGTGTAATCACTCCTCAAGTATCTTTTCCAGGGACAAGCTGCTCAGTAGTTTAGTCAATACTAAGATAATTTACTGAATTATTTTTTTCTTCTGTGTCTCTGTTCTCACTTTATCTCAGGAAACTCTTGAGCTGTGTTGACCAGATGCTTATTAATCTTCTTGCAAGACCTCTGCTTTTCACTTATGGTTACTAAATAGGAACGAAAGTTACTTCTGTTTGTCTGGACAAGCTCCGAGTGATTTGATTTCATGTCTTTTTTCTCCCCTTACAGAAACAGCATCAGATGATCTTCTGTTTTATAATGTAAGCTCAGAACACTCAGTTTCCAGAGGAAAGGGTATTTTGACCTGCTGGTTTTCTGCAATGCTTAATTTGTTTTTCTTTAAAAATTTACAAATACAGTTCCTAATGATATTTTGGTCACCACTTAAAAATGAAGAGTACTGTCATTTTTTGTTTGTTAAAAATATTTGATAATGTTAACAGTATCTCAGAGCTAGAGAAAAAAAATTGCAATTGCTGACAGCATTTCTAAAAAAATTACAAGCAAAAAGGGAATTGCTTCTTCACAATGGGAAGATATAATCCTCCAAGTCAATGTGAGGAAATAACCCTAAGTGTTGTACAGCAGTCTTTGTTTGGCAGGTATGAGTACGTAGTCTGAAAGTAGTTCAAAAAACAGCAGCTATAAGTTAAATAGAAACACTGACAAAGAAAAAATAATTCTAACCTTTTTCATGGCCAAGGATCTAATAAAACATGTTTCCATACGAGTTTTGGGTCATATTAGGAATACCTGGGCTTTAATAAAATTGTGTTTTTATTTGCTTCATTTGGTGAAGAGATGTGACTATCCTACGAGTTTGCTTAGACACGCAAGAAAGCATTTCATACACAACTCTACCTAACCACCTCTATCCAAAAATGTGCTTCATTCTCTCCTCTAATTTACATTATATGATTCGCTGGTAGCAGAGACAGGATTCATGAAATAAAAGTTCAGTGGATATGAAGAATCTAAGATTACAATTTCACACACTGTTTAGAGAAAAAGACAATGCTGTCACCAAGATGGTGAAGCAGACTCAACTTTGCTCTGCCACAGGTATATTCTTGGTTAAGACACTCTTTGTAACATCAATTTAGAGTAGATTTCCTAGGCAATGGATGTTATGCTACTATTTACCTCTGCAGTCATTTTCTCAATACGGGCTACAAGTTGAAGAAAGCAGGTTTCTATTTGGTAAAGGGAAGCACATTCTCAAGGGTCTATTATAAAACTTGCAGTATTCAAGTCCACTAACCTCAAACAAGCAATAAACGTATGACCCTGACAAAAGCACCGCACGCTATAGCTATAAGCATCTGGGCTGATATGGAGACAACAACCTCTAAATATGAAAACTAACAAGTAACGACACTATGAAAGAGGAGAAAGATTTATGTTCTCGTATTTCTAGTAAAAATAAGCTTTTGGGGATCTTGGCAGTACTCTTGAGAAGTCCACAAACTGTAGATGTAATAATGATAATAAGGAAGATATTGAAACACATAGAGAAAGGGCACCTTGGAACAGTCAAATCAAATCAGGAGAGTTAGGGAAAGCAAATGCCGGACCCGACTAATAGTGACATCAAAGAGCTGGTGAGTATATTCAGTCACACACAGTGATTCTCCACAGGGAACTCCCAATTCACGCACCCAAGCTGCAATCACTATGCTTGGGTTGAAAACCATGATCAGCAAGTGGCTACTGAAATTTTACAAGACAGTCCTGATTTAAAAATGAGAACAGTCATTATCACCAGAAAACAAGTTTAAAAATAATGTAACAATTCTTAAGAAGAAATCTAGCTGCAAAACCATCAAATTTAAAAGTTTGATGAAGAACTGTATAATTTTTGAAAAAGTGGTAACTTCAAGCAAAAAAGCATACTTAGCATTACTGTATCTGTACCAACACTGTGTTTGTCATCCCAACTACCGAGCTGTATGCACATTCAACTACCAAACTGAAAGCTAACTAGCAAGTCAATAATAACCAGGAAAGTACTAGCACATACATAAACAAGCATGTGAAACAGCACAGCAAGGAAACAAAGAGAGTAAGGCTGTATGAGGCGGTTTCTACAGTACACAACAGAAGGTAGTCTGACACACAGGCAACAAACCTATTTACCATACTGTCTCCACAGCTCTACTTACATTTAAACATCAGTCCTTTCAAATGATTTTTTTCCATTTATAGATGCATCTGTAGCAAAATTACAAGCTCTAAAAATCAGTTTTAAAGAGTACAGTTTTAACTGTTTATTTCCATTTGAATTTTGATTTGATTTTGAAGATATAATTACAGACTTCTCTAACTGAGAACTAATCTAACAAAACCCTCAAAACTTTATGAAACCCATGAAAAAAAAATCCTTAACGATTGCCAGGTGCTGATCTTACCAGCCACCTAACTCTTACTGCTGTGCTTTTAACCAAGTCAGAAGCACAGAATACATTTGGCAGGCTAGTTTTTGTTGGTTTTTCCACTTATCCTAGCTTCTGCATATGAAAAAATGTATCCTTAAATTCTGATGTAAAGTAAAAGAGCTATTAAATTGCACAGAGTAAAAATACAGAATATACAGATTTGTGTAAAAAATGTAAAAGAAACATTTAGAAGGGCGTAGGAAGACTGGGAAAGAATTCACAGATAAATATTCTAAAAAACGTATCTGTGTTTTGATACTGGTATTAATGGCATTATAGTGATTTACAGAGATTCCGGTGCACTGGAAGTTTGAAAATAATTACACAGCATCAGCCAAACTATAACAGCTCTCTTGAATCCAGAAACTAATTACTGATGACTTGGGATGCTAGGATGCCTCAGGTTGGGAAGGACCTCAAGAGGGCTCCAGTTCAACCTACTGCTTAAAGCAGGGTCAGCTGTGAGGTCAGACCAGGTTGCTCAAAGCAACATCCATCCACTCATGTCTTGGAAACCTCCCAGAAAGGGGACTGAGCAACCTGCTCCTGAATGACTGGGCTGTATTCCTGGGGATAAATATTTCCCTTGTAGCCAGGCTGACCCTCTGTTGATCCAGGTTGTTCCTGTTGTCTCTCACCTTCCCACAATGAGCCAGATGCAATGCAATGCAGACCCTGGCACCATCTGGAAGATTTTGTACTGGAGGGGCTGTTGAGAAGCCATCTCTTTTCCAGGCAGAACAAGCCCATTTTCCTTAGTGTTCCCTCACAGTGCAAGTGCTCCAGCCCCTGACCATCTCAATGGCCCTCTGCTGATGTTGCTTCAGTTCATTAAGTTTCTGCATTTGCCCACGTTGAATTCTGCAAGGTTTCTATGCACCCATTCCTTGCTCCAGCACTGTTCAAACTACAGGTCCAAAACTCCACATAGGCATGAAATACCAAAAAGAAGTTACATGATAATTTCCTTTATCACAAAAAATTGCTTTATGAGATAACTGTAGCAACCTGCATGCAGCCAGAGCTAGTACGGTGAGATGAGACAGCACAGGAGTAAAGTTAATAAAAAGATGAAAATTTCTGTGGCACACACACCTGTACTATCTGCCCTTAAAACCCTGGAGTTTATCACATGAGAGTCTTGCTCTGTACTGATGGACATGCAATAAAATGTTATCCCTACGTTGGGCATGAACAGTTGCATATGAATGAGCGAACTCAGTATTTTCATTATCACTGCCTCTTTTCTACCATACTTCAAAAGCAAATTGTTTTCTTAACTACTTGTAATGAATTTTGTAATTTACTGCTACAGTGAACATGCAGAAAGCACTAATTTAATTTATAATTTTAGAAGCACGGTGTTTTACTTCATGTAGCAACTTCCTGAACAAAAGTATAATCTTTTTTGTTGAGGCTGTTTTCTTCAACAATTGACCTAAAGCAAGCTTTTTGTATTTATGCTTAATTGTAGGTCATTTCCTTAAAACTAATAATATTATTTTACATAATGGTGTATAAAATCTTATTTCGGTGTAAAATGGTGTAAAAATCTTATTTTACATAATGGTATATAAAAACTTGCATTCCTCATGGCACCTCATAAATAACTCATTTCTGGCTGAACTTCTGTATGTAATATACTACAAAGTTTTCTCTTTTAACTAGTAAATAAAGAATATTACAGTGAAAAAGATAAAATGTTTTCTTTACTAAGCAGTCCTTGCTAATGAACATAGTGGTTAAGCATGAGTGCTGAAATACACAATAATTATTAAAATTATTAGTTCATTAAAATTATATAGCAACTCTAACTATATATTAAATGAGTTTTAAAAATTCTTTGAGAGGCCTGGTCATCTAAAGTCCCATTGACTTTCTAATGTGATTTGTCATTCTTAAATGTGAAGATGCTTTGGAAAAGCATCTACTACAAAATTCATTGTTTTTACCAGTTCTGGAAAAATGGTTTATTCACTTTTCACTATGTTGTTTGATATGCATTTGTTTTTACTGATGTTACAACAGGAATTATGTGGAAGACAAAGGGATTGCGCTATGTACTTTACAAACACAGAATAAAAGATTGGCCCTGCCATGAAGCCTACAATAAAGCTTGTGGTGATAAGACCCAATTTACACAGAGAAGACTGAGGTCAAAGTTCTAGTCCATGGTCTTAGTAGCAAGATTTTCTTGGCATATTGACAGTTCTTACAGGAAATGGTAGAATTTGAAGGGAAGGATTTCATAAGTGTTATGAAATCCACATACAGTGAAACGCTATTGAATAGATTTATTAATCAAGATAATTTTTGAATTTCTTAAGGAAAATTATCTCGACAAGCAGATTCTTTGCGATCATTTGTGAAATTAAATGGTATTCTGTTCCTTACTGAATAGTTTAGATAACAAGAGCCATGGGAATTCCGATATACACATTTTGTAGCTCACAGCTGGATCCTGCTCAGGCTACTTAGGAGAATTCACATGAGAGAAATGGGTTCCCCAGATAGACATGACTAGTAAATGCAAAATTATTTCAAAGCACTCAACAGTAATTAGTTTAAAAATCCAAATCACTTTTAGCAGAAATAAATTGATTTATTTGCCCAAGACTTTGTTCCCTACAACTTTTCACACTGGTAAATCTAACTACTATCTCTGTGTTTTGACAGGAGGAGGAAAACACTGTTTTTTCTGTGGGGGCTGATGTGAGCATGGCAAGCTATGCCATGTTTCCATCTTATTCAACTTCCAGAAACACAATCTTGAGCGCTAAGTACTAATTTTGAAGAATCCAGTGCACAATATCTGAACTGCAGTTTTTGCAGGTGTTTAGAAGAACACAATCTGATACGCAGATCCCAAACTTACCAGTTTCCAGTAACTGGAAAAACAGAACCAAAACCATACTTCTAATCATAGCTCATTTAGTCTTGTAGTCACTGGGCGGTAATAAATATGGGAGTACCACTTCTAAAGTAACTTTTCAGTGGTAAACCGAGTAACTTTTTGCATCTCAAGAAGCTTGTGGGGGCATTGGTGCAGAAGTACCTTGCAGTGAAGGAAATGAGTATACAGATTGTTTAGGTTCAGTACTGATCTTGCGTTAGCAAGGAAAGAGGCAGAGCATTGCTATGCAGTGATTAATGACTAAATTCACAGGAAGATTTTCAGCTACATTTCCTTGCCTAAGTTTCCTCTTACACAGCAAAGGGTCAAGTTCCTTCCCTTACACAGCAAAGGGTCAAAAGAAGAGCCTACTCTCAGGGTTGATGAGAGTCAGAGGGTTAGGTTTGGAATTAAGAGAAAACCTAGAGCTCCGTTTGGAATGGGTCTGGAAGGAATCAGCCAAAAGAAAGTGCAGGCTGCAGAGACCTCGGCTGTGAGAGTTTTGCCACTAAACTGGCAATGCTATGAGAAAATAAAATATTGGGAAGGAGAAATAGTTTAAATGAAGGAAAAAAAAACTTTATAATGTAATAACATGGAAATCCTATACTCTCTTATTTCATTATTTTCTCTCTCACTTATTTTTAGAATAATTTTATTTTTCTTTCCTTTTATTTTATTTTACAACTATATATTTAAGGGTAGCAAGGTGGAAAAACATAATAGCAGTATTGAGATTTTATACTGCAATACTCTGGAGGTGTGTCCGAGGTACTGAGAATTAAGTAAAGGTAACTTTTAAAACCAGAAATTATAGGAAGCTCATGCATTTGTAGTAAACTGTGCAATAGGCTAAGGGGAACCTTCCACAATTCAGGAAGGAAAGTCCTGCAGCTGGAAAGGCAGAACGTCCAGCAACAATACAAGCCAGGGGCTGCTTGTCTAGGGAGCAACTCTGCCTAAAAAGGACCTGAGCATCCTGAGAGGCAACAAGCTGGCCATGAGCCAGCAGTGAGAAGGTTTTGATCACAAAATTAAAAAATAAAATTTAAAAAATTTAGCTTTCATTCTTTTAAGAGGGGAGAAATTTCTGAAAAACTCATTTGCATTGAAGTACATATGGGATCCATTTTATAGCACCTGGGTAAAATGATGATAGGATTTCAAGATCCTGTGATGGTGTCTTAGAAAGGGGATGGGGAAGGAGGCAGAGATTTAAGTATTCTCAAGAATTAGAAAGTATAGCCACAGAGTAGGATATTAAAAGCCTGCCTTGTAGAATTTATACACTGCCATTAGGATTTAAGTCTGTCAGTCTATCCTTGAAAAGACATTTGACTGGGTGGTGGATCTGTGCATAGGAGTAAAAGCTTTCCACTTTCTGGCAGAATTCTCTCACTGCTGAGGTATTCGATGGCAAGGACTGACAACAGCAGACCATTATTTCCTCTTGGAAAATTTCTGGAGCATGTGCTAAGAAGGAGCTAGAACAGAGAAATGGAATAGTTTGCAAGAAAGCAATGCTGTAGGAGGATTCTTCCCTGGGAGTGTCTTGAAATATCCCTAATGGTCTCAATACAGGTACAGGATGCTCTGCAGAGTGCAGTGCTTCAGGTGCTTGGAAACAAAATGGACTCTTCCCCTCAAGGGGGGGCAGTGCTCCACCTGAAATGAGGCCTGAACGTTGAAGGTAAAAGTATCCTCTCAAAGCAAGAGCTGTGGATCCTGCTGTGATTTTACAGCCATACCTACTTTGAAGAGTAACCATGAAGTCTGTATGTTAAGTTGTCTGATGCTGAGTGACTTATTCCTGCTGAAATGAAGCTTGAAGGAGTCCCAGTGGCTTAAAAAAAATAAAATAAATTGGTGGCCAAAACAAACCTTAGTGATGAAGTGGGAAGTGGCAGAAGACAGTAAAGAGTTTTGTCATTACATAAGAATATAAGGTCTAAGCTGCTTCATTTATTTCTATGACAAAAGCTGACACTAATAAAGAAGTTAGGGTTGTTTAAGAAAGAAACCTTATACCCTCAGGGGCAATCATTTCTATCAAAATTTTAACAGACAGGGCCTCAGATGCCCTGTTTTACCAGTACCCGCAAGCAGGCACAGTAATACCAAAATGCTCATTTAAAAATAAGACTATTTCAACAGACATCCTCTGAGATTGCTAGTCTTTCTGATAATTACAGGAAGAATTTTCTGACAACACCCTCCTACAGCTAAGACAGCATGTAGTGTATCAGTACTAAACCAATACAATCTGAAGGAATGCCCTTTTAACAAAGATGAGTTGGGGATTTATAACAAGAAAGAAAATGCAGGAAAAGATGAGCATGGCTTGAAGCTATAAGTAATTTCAGATAGATTTGTCTTCTGCACTGATTTGGGAGCTGCACACTGAGAATGTATTGTGCTGCTATTTTCAACATGCAGATCCAAAGAGAAATTCCTGGGTGTGGTGAGTAAAATTTCCTGCTGCATGTTTCCTCTGAATAGATTAGTGCCTGCCCCTTCTTTGCTGGTGTACTGATTTTGGCTGAGATAGGATTAATTTTCTTCATAGCAGCTTCTATAGCACTCTGTGATATGGCATTGTATCTGTGATGTTAGCAACATTGGTAAAAGAACCGAGTTTTAGTTATTACTGAACAGTGCTTACACAGCATCAAGGCTTTGTCTACTTCTCATAACACCACACCAGTGAGTAGGTTGGGGGGCACAAGAAGTTGGGAGGGGACAGCTGAACCCAAGTGACCAAAGGAATATTCCGTACGGAGGTGGGAGGGTGGAGGTTAGCTGCCTGCGAGGGTTAGTAGAAGATACTTGGAAAGCTTCACTCTTCAAGTTGTAAACCTCCTGAACAGGCAACGTCATACTGGCTTTTAGCCACAGTGCATTTGAGTATCTTACACTACTGAATGGAAACCTGCAGCCTTGTAGTGCTATTAGTAGTTAAATATTTAGCTCTTAAAAGCTTTGAGGGACTCGGCAGCTTACAAGCATCCTCTTTGCCACTACTGGTATCACATACAGAGTTACACAGGGTGGTACAGCACAGGTCTCACTAGTGCAGCTATTTTGTCCTCATATTCCAGATGTTTATCAGCTCTGTATTGATTCGAAAGCCGATCCAGAAGCCATGACTCAATCTGCCACAGTTAATCATGCAGATAAAGAGACATGACTGATTTCAAGGAAATCCACTATGTTGGAAATAAGCATTAAAAAAAAATAATACCCAAACACTTAAACAGTTTCCAAGATCTGAGGAGACAGGTCGCAAGGAAGACAGATGTTTCAGCTTTCAGATAAACAAGTCATAATCCTTATCCCTCCTTTTTTTCATTGATCCTAATGTCAATGGACTGTCATGCCTATTTTTAGGAAACTGACCTAATTTTCAGGAATAATCAGTGAGGTCACTCTGACTTTGGAGACACCATATCTATCAGTTAGCTTTTCAGAATGACAAATCCTTAACACTTGACTTCTGCAAACAGGCTTCTGGCAGACACAAGATTCTACTACACAACTGGGGCACAATCCACAGCTGCAAAGGCAAACAAGGTCTTCCCTAGAAGTACAGAGATTCACAAGCGTCTTGCTATAAGCACAAAGTACAGAGCAAGCAAAGGCAGATTTAAACAAAATCAGTCTCATGAATGGTGCTAGAAGTAAAATTGAACAAATACATTTCCTTCCTCCCTAAGACACCAAGGATGCATGTGTCCATATGTAACTTAAAGATCACAATAAAAATTAAGTTAGTATTAATAAAAAGTGTAAACATTACCAATTACAGAAAGCATAGAAAGGGCAAGCATCTGTAAGCCCCAAGTCCTGAGCTAGATGGTTATCTTTGGGTTCAACATACTAGCTTTACTAATTTAGGTTAATTAAAGCAACTTTATATAGACACAGTCTTAACATCACTGCCAAAGTATTTGAAGGGGAAATCAGCAGTGGTAAGTTGTGACCAAAGAAGTGATCTGGCATGGAGGGCAAAAAGGACCAGGTGCAGAAGGGGTTGAACTGTCTGGAAGCTGGAATGACAGAGAGGGAAAGACTCCCTGTAAGAGAGTGAAGTTCCCCTACTGAGGTAAGAAATATCCACAGCATTGGGTGTCTTGTAAAACTCCTGGAATGCCAGTGCTTAGGGGCTGCCTTTGGGCAGGAGAGCTGTCACTGGGGGACAGACCCAACACTGGGCTGAGTCACCCCATGCCAATTCTCACAGCATTGGTGCCACTGCAAGTATATGTAAGGAATCAGCTTGTGCTGCATCCTTGCAGACTTCTTGTAGAACTACTTATGCTAAGAGGACTCTGTTCAATGCTTTTAAAAATATGTACTTAAGCACAGATGTATGTTTAATTTGTCTCAACAAGTACAATAAAAATTCCCCAATACATCACCAAAATCGGATTCCTATTTGAGAAAATATTGAGACTATTTTCAGGCTGTAAATCTACTTGAATCTAGTTTGCTCAAACAAAATATCTTAAGTTATGCAAAATATTTTTAAAAACTCAAATCACTCTCCCCTTCTCCACTCCAACAAATTCATTCTCACCCATTGCTGAATTGCTGCATATATAATGTAACACCAAAATGTATCCCTGTGATACAAAACATTTCTCCTCCATTAAGCCTTTGGAGTAAATTATGATGGTCAGTTTTCAGTTATGATTATCTTCTTGTAAATGATGTTGTAATACCAGGTGCCATATTTCCTGGATGCGTGATAAATGCTGTTTCTGGGTCATGTTTACACCATTGGAAACTTGCCATCAATAACCTCCATTCCCCCAGGAAGAGTTAAAGTTGAAACATGAGTGCTTTGTAGAGAATGCATGAGGTAAACTACTGCACTGCCTGTGCAAACCTGCAGTAAAATGGAATTAATATTAAATACACATTGGTCTTCATCTATATTATCATCCTAAAAATGTTACCCTTCAGTCTTTCCCATTCTATTAAAATTGGGCTATCACTTCTATTCATATTACCCTAAAGGAACTTGCAAAGCTAAAAACTGGATGAATGAATTCTCTGCTTTACTAGAACAGCTAGGCATGTTTCTCGAAGTCTATCAGGTGTCAGAACAGGCAGTCACCTACCATCTTTACTCCCTCTCCCCGATTTTGTTTATATTTACTCTCTGTTAACACAGGTCACAGAACCCTGCATAACAATTTCTGCAGCACACTTGTAAGCTTCTAAAGAAGCCATAGCAGATCTTTAATAAAGGAATACAAGCTTGACTTAAACATTGCAAATGTAGGAGGATTCGCCTCTTTTCTGCCTCGATATTCTAACATAGTTTAACTATGCTTGGTACTGAAAGACAAGAGCAGGCTCCTGTCACAAGACTGTGTATTTGAGGATTCTGTAAATGCCTCTTCCCATAGTCAAATGGGTTAAGTTTCTGAAGTTTGTGAACAAAATTTATTTAATTTTTTATGCAGAAATGATAACCCCGATGCATAAAAGCGTGTGACAGTGTGAGCTAGGTGCAAATCGGGGGCATTTACTAGCAGCCCCATGTGGTTCTCATCACGAGTGATAATGCAGGCAGTGGAAGAGTATACAAACTTATTTTCTAAAAGCCAAACCTCTAATTAATCTTGTATTGTGCTTATTGACATTACTTTATCAATGTCAATGCAGATTCTATGTCTGCTGATGGTCATGTAGTAAACACAGCACGTTCTGAAAAGGTGGGAGGCCACCAGCATACCAACTGCTTGAATTTAAAAATGAGTAAAATACAGTTATTTCTGATAATAAATAAAATTTCCAAGTCTCAAATATTTAATTAATTAGAAGTGTAAGAGAAGTTTCCTACCTGGAAAATTACTGTGGGAGACAGAAAAAATATGTATATGGAATAATGCCAAATATAGGTAATATCATGTTAATATAACTACAAAAATGAGTATAAGAGAATCTGTTTGTTTGTTCACTGATTATATATAGGCCATACACACCATACAGCCAGCAGGGCATTTCCACAATTCAAGATTTACTTACTTTTAGGAAGCACAAGGAGATACAAAGAAATAATGCACACGGTAAGTCAGCTTCATCGCTTTCCTTAGATTATACTGACAAGTGCATTAGTAACAACAGCATATGAGGATGAGGCTGCTGTAATATCTGTGCTATGTGTATGTACATTTGGTCTACTCTGGCGGTAGCTGGAGTATGATAAATTATTCTTGCTAAACCAAAATTGGGTCAGCCAGCTTCAGAGACTTTATGAGCCAGAACTTCTTTTCCAAGGATTCAGAGTACACAAATGTCATTTTATTTGTCATAACACATCTTGAGAGGCGCAGACATTGTTTAAAGTCTTTGGCAGATATTTGAATACTTTACTTTATTAGTCAGTCTTTCTGCTTTGTATCATTAGATTATGGTCAAAACTAGCCATTTTCATTTATTCAACAGTCCCTAGTTTTTTCACCTATCTTAAACCCAGAATATATAAGCATAAATCTACCAAGTAAAATACTGTTAGATGGGTCACTAGATCATGGCAAGGCAAAACCGTAATGGATTATTTGACAAACCGAAGTCCTGCTCTATAATAATAATTAGTCTTTTGGGACAGAGCAAGCTATGTCAATATACGATGTCTTTGTAGCATCTGACAGCAACACCTACCTGGCGTATGTGCTCGATAATGAAAAGGCCTCAACAGTATCACTGGCTCTGCTAGGGGCTTGTTCTGTGATGCTAAACAGGTCCAAGTGGCCTCTGTCTGCCTTATTTTTCTTGCCTGTTGAAAAAAACCCAACCCCATACATTCCATTAGAACTCTCTAAAATTACATGTAAAATAATGTTGTCATTTATTAATAAACACGTATTATACTTATTAACAGAACAAACAGAAGGTCTATGAGTACTGCTTACACTCATAGTACCAAAAGACAGTTTTGCTGCCAAGTTTGAACAAGTATATACAAACAAATTAGTGAGACAACTGTGAGCAGTCACAGCAGATTAATTAAAATTTCTTAATTACTTGGTCTGTAAAGCAATTCTTTTAAAGTAATACCTAATTCTGAGCACTGGCAACAGATACCAACAGTTACATAGAATTATACAGAAGCTTCCTTAATAACTGTTTTGCCTGGTTTTTAGAGTCGAAGACTGGATGTTGTAATATGTAGCAAGACACTGCCGACAACTCATGCATCGTTTGAGCAATTTTATAGGTGTTGTCCCCCTATTGCTTCTGTGAGCTTTCAGCCTTAGCAACAGCTGGTAATTGTATAATCCAGTCATTCTCCATGTCACCAGGTGTGAAATGATACAGTGAAACGATACACCTAATTCCACAAAGTGCCTTTCCTGTATACATGAGTCCTTCTTCCCGCCATTAATTTCTCAAGTGCCAAGCAAATGAGAGACACTAAAAAGGGACATAAGCATGTAATTTACGTACCAACTTTTCCAAAAACTCTGAAAAAAATGCTGTGGTTTGTTGCTAAATTTTGTATAACGAATATATTAAAATCTGCATAAGTACAGTTAACTTTTCTGAATATTACAGGAAGTACAATAGAGACATTCTAAAGCATAAGCGGTTTCAAGAGCAAGGCTTCACTGATCCTGAAGTAAATGAGCACCCTCTCTCACGAGCATCCCCAGCACAGCCTATCAGGCTGCTACTACATTACTTTGAAGAGTGCATCTTGTCGCAAACGATTTTACTGGTTAACGTAGTTGGCCTGGTTGAGCGAGAACAGAGCAAGAGACACCTTCGTCCTCACGCTCATTAGGTGACACTGAATTTTACAGTACAGCTGTAGATACTAGGAAATCATTCACAATTTCAAAGCTGAAATTTTGCCAGGTTTTTGAAGGAATTAAAGTAGGGGAAAGGTCTTTTTGTCTTATCCTGCCATGAGCAGCTTCTTACAACGAGCAAACTTTGAGGAAATCTCAATTATCTGCTAGCACCACTTTTTCCATTAGTACAGATGAAACACAGCAGTCCCACTAGATGACAAAAGACACTGCTTTTGGAGCCATGCATCTGGAAAAGTGATGAAGTCAGTCACTTAAGCACAAGATTATAGATAACAAGAAAATCAGAGCCTCACAGAGAACTTCTGAAGAGACTGGTACTCGTTAATATGAGAGCAAATTTCCATTCTTTGCTGTCCCATTATAGTCCCTTCTCCCCTTTTGAGATCTTAGGCTCTTAAAATGAGAAGTACACTTGCCATCTAACTTCCTGCTTTCTGCATTTTTCAACTTTTACAATGCTCTTCCACACATTTACTTATGCTGAGTAGAAAGAAGTCCACCAAACCAAAGCTGTGAGAGAAGCTTTTCACTTGATAAACAATATTATTTAATGATGTAGAAGATAAGGAGACCCTTATTCAGGGGGTAAATAAATTATGGATTCTTGTTACATACACAGCTACTCATGAGCTATACTTGCTTACCATTACTAGAAATTAAACAGCAAGGGTCCTACATTTTACATTAATTAAAACAAGGTTTCTACTCCTTTTCTCTTTAAAATGGAGTTAATTTAATAAATACTGGCATCCTCATAATGCAATTATCAACATGAAAATTCTACAGGAAAGCTTGATTAAATTTTAATTACATTTAATAGATGTTTAATATAATAAATTTAAAAAGAGAAATAACACTCTGCTATATTTGCAACATTCATTACCTAAAAAGGATGTGTTGCTATTTTTTAAAAATACACTTTCTTTCCCTCCCCCTACATAGAGAGCTTTTGTGATCAGCTACTTAAGCAGCTCTAATTGAATAACAAGCATTTTGAGTTAACATCTTAGTTATTTTCCAAAGAATGTTGATACTACTTTTCTCCTCTGGATATTCTGAAATATTTCTTTGTAAAAATACAAGATACATAAGAAAAAGTCAACGTTACAAAACTTTCTTTACCTGCATCCTCACCCTTGGAATAAATCCCTTGAGTAAAGATTAATTATAT